>CAUYTI010076888.1:0-50339 GCA_963575145.1 Galago senegalensis | reverse complement strand
GAGTCTCTTGTCTCCGCCTCAACACCCGGCTATTTTTTGGTTGCAGCCGTCATTGTTGTTTGGCAGGTCCGGGCTGGGGATTCGAACCCGCCACCTTAGGTGTACGTGGCTGGCACCTTAGCCGGTTGAGCTATAGGCGCCGAGCCGCGTTTTCTTCTTAAACATGAATTATATGTCTTAGGATCACCAAACATTTCAGGATTGCCTGGAATAGGAACAAAAGAGGGAGAAACTTTGAAGACACATAGCCAAAGATAAGTTTTTAATATTTACATCTAAGAAGAGAGGACATTATACCTATGAAATGATAGTAATGAGAATTTCAGAAGCAGTGGTGGAAACACTGTGTCTGGCTGACGCGGCCCGCTGCAGGCTCAGGCGGTGAGTGTGAGAAGACCACGCCACGGGACGACGTTATGTTGAAATGTCAGAGTTGGGAAGATCTTAGAGTTTGCATCCATGTAGGGAAAAACAGACCTGCACAGAGGACTCAGAAAGTCAGGCTGGCTTTGGATTTGTCAGCAGCAAAGCTGGAAGCCAGAAGACCTTAAATTCTGAGGGAAATCATTTCCAGCCTATAATCTAGTCCTTGTCCAAACTATCAATAAAATGTGTATGTACAAACTTTTTTGAGACCTCTCATGTTTGATGTTTACCGTGTACACTCTCTTAGGAAACTGTGAGGTGCTGTGACCCACTAAAACTGGAAGTATGTCAAGAAAGGGGAAAATGCGGTCAGGAGACTAAGGAGGGTGAGGGAGAATTTTCGTGACAGGTGAGGGGTGCAGGGGCAGAGAGAGTGGAGTCTGGGGAAGGAGGAATTGAAACGCAGAAAACCCAGGGCATGTGCTGCTCCAGAGGGAGTCACGGCTCTTCACTGACAGTTTCAGAGAGTTATGTGAGACCAAGCAGATACAAGATGCAGTTACTCTCAGGGGAAGCAGATGCCTCAGAAAGGAATTGTAATCACAGTACTCTTTTATGTTGTAATGAAATAGGAAGTATTGATTTGACCAGCAGGGCAAGTGGGTGGATGGGTATAGGGCGGTGTTTTTCAACCTTTTCTATCTCCAGGCACACTCGGAACCTGTATTAAACTTCCGCAGCACACTTAAGTTATGTTGATCCAAAAAAATAAAAAAAAGTTATACTGTGCTTTGAAGTTATTTTGAAAATAACTGAATTAGTGATCTTTAAAATTTTTTTGCAGCACACTTAAGATCCCCATGACACCCTGGTTGAAAATCCCTGGTGTAGGGGTAGTGGTTTAGGAGTTTAAAATCTCTCTAATAGAAAATTGATGGATAATATCTGCACTGAAGATACAGAAATAAGATGTGTATTTAGAAAACGTGAAGGTAATCAGCACGTTTAAGGTCTGACTGAGCCGTGGAGGTGCTGCCTCCGAGAAGCTGCTTTGGGGTGGGAGGACCTGTTCTTCTCGTGTGTATTCCAGCCTCATACACACTGGGTGGCTTTTCAAACTGTGTACACAGAATCAAGAATTTAAAAAATTGAAGCTTGCCATGTCGAGTAAGTTTTTTCTTCATCATTTGCTTGTATGAAGACTTAGCGCAGCGTTAATTTAGAAATCTCTACTAAGTGAATTCTGCTGATTAACATTAGTTTAGCTAATCTAATGTCTTGAAAAACCCAAGAGCACAGGCTTCAGTCTGTCAGTCACTTACTTGGGTATAAATGATTACTACATTCCAATCTAGGCACTGTTCCCAGGTACAGGGCTGGAAGGAGAGATGAGGTCTCTCCCTTGAGGGACTTGAGTTTTTTTCTTTTTAATCTTTTTATTTTTTTGAGACAGAGTCTCACTCTGTTGCCCAGCCTAGAGTGTGGTGGCATGAGCCTAGCTAACGGCAGCCTCAAACTCTGGGGCTCAAGAGATCCTCTTGCCTCAGCCTCCTGAGTATCTGGGACTACAGGAACCTGCCTCAATACCTGGGTAGTTTTTTCATAGTTTTAATAAAGCTGAGGTCTTGCTCTTGCTTATGCTAGTCTGGAACTCCTGAGCTCAAGGGATCTTTCCGCCTTGGCCTCCTAAAGTGCTAGGATTACAGGTTTGAGCCACGGCGCCAGCCAGGGAAATTGGATTCTAACGGTGGGAGGTGGACACTCAAGGAAGGAAGCCAGCAAGGTAGTTTCAGACTGTAGGGGAGCAGGAGGACCTGGAGTGGCTTGGGGGAGAAGTCCCAGAGGATGCCTATTGGAGCAGTGTCCTGAAGGGGAGACCAAGCTTGCTCAGGGGAGAGCATAGAGGGGGTGCTGGGTAGAGAGCCTTGAGTTGGACAGCCCTGGCTTGTGTGCTGCCCTAAAGAGGGTCTTGGAGTGAGGCAGGGGTTGCAGGTTGTGGGCCTTGTAGGCCATGCTAGTGCCTCTAAATCTCTTGGAGCAGAAGCACAGTGGGTTCTGACTTAAGTGCTAGGTGGAGAGATAAGATCCTGGAGGGCTTCCCATAGCCACCTGACAAACAGGACAGAAGTGCTGTGGGACCCTTCACTGCCGAGGAGGGGTGCGTTCCGAGGTGCTCACACACAGACATTTACATATTTTTTATTCATTCTTTTTACTTGGGCATAGCTTTTCCTACTATCCTTTATGCATTTATTTAGTAGTTAGGTGGCTTGAACCCAGGAAGGGTAATTAATGGCCAATGCAGCAAGCTGTAAACATACTGACTAGTGGCTTTACTTGAATTACTTTATTTTTTTAAATTGCTGATAATTACAATAATGCACACGGGCATGGGTCCAAGACAGGAAGAATTATTGTCTGCAAGCAGATCTGGTGTAAGCTGATAATACAGTCTGTATTTACTTTTAAATTTAAATGCCACATAAATCATAGGAAAGATGTCCTTTAACTTGCTTTGAACTTGGAGACGGTGGAGCACTTTCATATTTTTGTTATTTTCTTAGTTTTAATGGGTATTAGAAATTAAAGTGATTTGTTACATCCATATTAATATCTGAATATTGCTTCTACCTAGTAAAATGTTTAGCAGAAAAGCTGTGTAGAAATTTGTATTTAAAATGTGACTTTTCTCTTTCGTGTCCTGTGAGAATCATTTTGATAAACTGTCACATTTTCTAGGTGTAAGCAAAGATTTGGGTTCTTCACCCAAGAATTTCTTGCCTTTCAACATATTAGAACCCTAAAAATACTGATTTCTAATATTTGGTTTTCATGGAATAATAAAACTAAGAAAAACAGTTTTGATAAGGTTGTTAATGCTTAGTAATGCAAGAAGGCCGGGTGCAGTGGCTCAGGCCTGTACTCCCAGCACTCTGGGAGGCTGAAGCAGGTGGATTGCCTGAGCTCAGGAGTTTAAGACCTGCCTGAGCAAGAGCGAGACCCCATCTCTAAAAATAGCTGGGTGTTGTGGGGGGGCGCCTGTAGTCCCATCTACTGTAGTGGAGGCCTAGACAAGAGAATCGTTTGAGCCCAAGAGTTTGAGGTTGCTGTGAGCTGTGACACCCTGGCAATCTGCCGAGGGCGACAAGTGAGACTCTCTTAAAAAAAAAAAGAAAAGAAAAGAAATAATACGAGAAGATTATTTTTTACCTACTACCTGTTTATTATTGCCATCTTATGAAAAGCATTTTAATAAAAGATAGAAGATGATACTAGAATTCAGGACAGTCCTTCATAGAGGGCAGTTAGCAGGCCTGTGCATCACAGCTTCGTGCCCACACACCATCGCATTGCCCCTTTCTTGGGTTTCTTATTTTTCAGGACATTCAGAAACCTGTTGTTGACCCTATTAGCCCCCTACTGGATGTTAGGGACCCCTCTTTTAAAACACTGGTGAAAACCTTCCAGTATTATATATTAAAAAAGGAATGTTTTATAAAATATATATATATATAAAGGAATGTTATATATATTAAGAAAGGAATGTTTGTTTTTAGTTGCATGGATTTATTTTCTTTAGTCATATATGTTAAAGGAAAAAAAATCTAGTAGAATATATATTTCCCACTTATGACACTGGCTATTCATGCTTGTGATTGAACCTCTTAAAGTCAGTTATATAGCGTCTCAGCCAAAGCTGACATGTGGGGTAGTTTCTCACCCTTGGTAAAATCACTGAGTTGAGTATTTAGTTTAATGGAATAGCTTGAAGAAAGTATTATTTATTTTAATGAGATAGCAGGAAGAGGACAGCATTTTACAAAGAAGTATAATCTATTGTAGGTACATGAAATACTCAAAATATGCTTAAAATTACTAATTTCTAATGATTGACTTAATGCGTATGAAATAGATGTCACCTACAGTAGGGACACCTGAGAGTGGATTCCGGGTCTGTGCTTGGACCTTCTGCAGAAAACCTTTCATCATTTGTATTATTTCTATCTGTGAATCAATAAGAATGATTTACAATGAATATATTTCATCATTAATGTTTAATCAGTAGTACTTCTGGGTGTTTGTTACTTGGAATTGTTTCAAACTCTTGTGAGGTTTAGGAGACGCATCTTTATACACTCCCTCTGCCCCCCAAACCTTGCATTTGCTATTTAGCACACCCTTAAATAAATAACCACCTAGTTGGCTAATGAGTTTAAAGGTTAAGCCCAAGTTCACATGATTTAGATCATCTTGTGTTAATACTCAGGCCTCCTGGCTTCCTGACCTCTGAAGTTAGCGTGCCTTGCAAAGTGTGACAAATAATTGCTTTGCTGTGGAGTCACAGTGAGTTCTGATTCAGTAAGGAAGGTGTATTTGTTTTCAAGCCATGTTTATTATGCATTAGGCATTTTAGGAAAATAGAGTTCTCTCTGTGTAGTGTAAATCAGAGTCCAAAGTTAATATTGTAGACGTCTCCTTTATTATAATAACTAAACTCTGGGTTAGCACCCGAGAAATTCAGTAACTTCCATGAGGTTACATAGCCTACTAGATAGGGGAGTGTTCGTCAAGAAAGCAAATTTATAGAAATAACTCACGTAGTGCTCTTTGGGCACAGAAGTGTCTTAGTAATTTAACACGTAACTGCAGATTCATCTCGACCTCACTTCCCAGCCCCGGAAGCTGGACCAGAGCCAGGAGCCAGCAACTCCTGGCAGTTTTCTTTTCAATGGTAAGGTGGTATTAAATTCATGCAAACATTGGATGAGTCAATTCCCACATAACATGGAGCAGCCATGCGTTAGGCATGTCCCTATTTAACAGGTGGAGAAGAAACATGCACTTTTTTTTTTTTTTTGGCAGTTTTTGGCTGGGCCCGGGTTTAAACCCGCCACCTCCAGCATATGGGGCCGTCGCCCTACTCCTTTGAGCCACATGGCTCCACCCTGAAACGTGCACTCTTTTAAACCTATTTCATGCCACCCTGGATTTGGGAAGGTTGGCAAGTCTCGTGGGACCTGAGGTACTCCTCCTTCGTGCCCCCACAATTGCAGCTCCCAGTCTGCGGAGTTGCAGCCCTCTGGAGCCAGTCCGTCGACAGTGATGCTAATGTTCGTACGCTCACTCTGGGCAGTACTGCCTGTGTGCATTATCTTAATTTAATCCCCACAACAGGCTGAGTGGAATAGCGACGTTAGTAGCCCTGTTTTATAGATAAAGAAATTAGGGCCTGATGATAATAATAGCCCCCAGTGTTCTGAAGAGCTGGTCTGTGTAACAAACACTTTAAACCTCAAAGCAGCATGATGCTGACTGTCATAATTTTATAGATGAGGAAACTGAGGCCCAGGGAGGTGACCTGACCTGCCAGGTGGCACAGCCAGTCAGTGATGGGGGTGGAGCTCAGTTGTGGTTTGTCTGTGTCTCAAAGCCACGCTTTTAGCCTTCTCCTGAGGTTACTAGTGCAGCCAAGGCCAGTCCCTTGTGTCTCTATACCCTGGAAATAAATTTCTTAGACTTCCTATTTGATGATGAGCATTTGGAAAGAAAAACAGGGACTGGTGAAGAATCTGTCCACTTGAGAATTTTATGATTGTAAATACTGTTCTGCATCGTTGCTTTTTATGTAAAAGTTATTTGTATATTTTCAATAATCTCCTTTATGACTCATTAAGAGACAGACGTCTATTAAACTGTGGAGCTGGGATCCTTCTCAGTGTATTCCAGATGGACAGATTGCCATGTTCCTATAAAAGCCTTGGAGACAGCCTAAACCATTTTCAGTTTTGGAAATGGTAGCCTCATTTATGCTCTAAGATTTAAAGCTCTAATAAAAGCAGGTGTTATTGTGTAAGTCACTCCTATGGTATATGTCAGTGTAAGAATAATGGACTTTTACACTTGGAGTCCCCCCACAGCTAAAGCACCAGTTTTTAATTAGAATTAAGTTCAAATGTTAAAAAAAAAAAAAAGGCCAAGAATTTTCTGTTGGTGTAATGCAAACTGTCACTGTTAAGAACAGGTTTTCTCATTTTGGTGCTAAAACAGGAAAATGCTTAACAAGAATCCTGCTATTTTATTAAATAGTGGTTTGAAGTGTGGTATCTTAAAATTCAAAGCTTCATTTCTCTGCTGCTGAGAAAGATAAGGTAGAAGGTTCCAAATTACAGTTACTCTTTCTCAGTAACACACAGGGGATTTCTTACATATTAGGCTCTGGGTCAGAAGTGTGATAGTCCTCCCACTGCAGAACAACAGTGTGTACATGTGGGGCTTGGGATAAATGATAATGCTGTTTAGGTATTGACTGTGCTCTGATTATACTAGCTAGTTGCCCTACCTACACATGTCCAAATAGACTCCATAGTACAACCATGTACTCTAGGTTGAAATCCAGGCACAGAATGAACAGGATTTAAAACAAAAACACTTTAGTTTGAACTGACTTTTAGACTTAAAAAAAAAAATTGCAAAAATACTAAAGAAAATTAGTTCCCCATATTCCCTTACCTTATTTCCCTTAATGTTGACTTCTTTTTTTTTTTTTTTTTTTTTTTTGAGACAGAGCCTCAAGCTATCCCCCTGGGTAGAGTGCTATGGCTTCACTGCTCACAGCAACCTCTAACTCCTGGGCTCAAGTGAGTCTCCTGCCTCAGCCTTCCAAGTAGCTGGGACCACAGGCGCCCGCCACAACGCCTGGCTATTTTTTGGTTGCAGCCATTATTGTTGTTTGGCGGGCCCGGGCTGGATTTGAATCCGCCACCTTAGGTATATGTGGCTGGCGCCTTAGCTGCTTGAGCCACAGGCGCCGAGCCAATGTTGACTTCTTACATAAACCAGTTGGGCATGGTGGCTCAACCTGTAATCCTAACACTCTGGGGGCTGAGGTGGGAGGATCACCTGAGCTCAGCAGTTTGAGACCAGGTTGAGCAATAGCCAGACCTTGTCTCTACTAAAAATAGAAAAACTAGCCGAGCATCATGGATGCCTGTAGTCCCAGCTACTTGGAGGCTGAGACAAGAGGATCTCTTTAGCCCAAGAGTTGAGGTTGCTGTGAGCTATGATTGTTGCAGGAAGACAGGGCGCATGGAGAAAGAGCACCCAAACACTGCGTTTATAAGAGGAAGGGCTTTATTTCAGCAATGGCATAGAACTCAAAATGGCCAGGATCCCCAACTGGCTTGGCCTTTTCTTTGTCTCTCCAGTCAATAAGTTCCAATCCACGGGGAACTTTCTCATTGGTCTGTTTGAATCAACCTGGAGAAGCTGTTCTAGCCCCCACAGAACTACAAGATTTCACAGAAGTGGAAATTTTCAGGTCCCAGGGCGGGCGGGAGGGGGATGTTGCTTGGGGTCTCCTTGAGAAGACCTCTGTTTGCCTAGACCTCACCCTTCCCGGGTCCTATCTCATGATGACACCATGGCACACTACCCAGGGTGACCAAGTGAAACTCTGTCTCAAAAAAAAAAAAAAAAAAGAAACATCTTACATAAACCAGAATGCAATTATCAAACCCAGGAAATTTGCACTGGCATGATACTATTAAGCAACTTACCTTATTTAAATAAAAGCTCCATTTTCCCCACTGAAGTCCTTTGCCTATTGCCAGATCCTGTTCAGGCTCCCACACCGTGTTCCCTTGTCATTTCCGCTTTGGCTTTTCACATCTGTAGTAGTCCCTTGGTCTTTCCTGATCAGCACTCTGAAATGGCTTCCTAGCTGGTGAGATTAACACTGGTGTTTGACGGGTGTCTCCATTCTAAAGTATTTTTCTTCCCTTTTGTAGCTAATAAGTATCTTGGAGAAGATACCTTGAAAGTATGCTAAGAATAGGATTTTTTTTTCACTTTGGTTAAGGAAATCTTTGGCAAAGGATCGTGGGCACAGATTTCAGTTTTAATTTGTGAGTCATGAAGTATCATTCAGCGCTAGAACAAACAAGAATGAAAAAAGGATATAGGATCTTCTGATCTTTCTTTAAGAAAAGTCTTTGAGTAAGAGTGTTGTACCTTTTGCTATCCACTTAGCGTGTAGGTGGTAACTGGATGGGCCAGTTTAGTTTTGTTAGAATTAGAGCTGTGTCCACTTGCCTTTGCAGGGTGAGACGGGAATTCTGTTTGTCAATAAGGCAGCGCCTTTCCATCCATGAACACCCACAATTCTCCCAGTAGTAGGGTCAAACCCTGCATTTTGAAGGATGTTCCAAGCCCTAGAGCCAGAGTTGATCCTGAGACAGCACCTTCAGTGAGGAGAGAGATACCCAGCTGTACACAGATGCTTTGGCGCTGGTGGAGCAGCCGTCGTCCTGAGCAGCTCCGTAGAGGAAGGGAGGTGTAGGCAGGTCTAGTAGTTATGTCTCTTGAGTGATAATCAAAGGCCCTGATTTAAAGCAGGTTCAGGTTTGGATTGATTTAGATTTGTGTATTTATTGCTTTAAGCCATTTCAGCTTTTCAACCAAGTTGCTAGAAGCACATTTTACCAAGTTGAATTTCTGTCGTTGGATAGATAAACTCTTCCCCAAGCCAAATTAATAAAATGAAATTTCTTATTGAGAATGAATTATTAAGTAAAATGGAAGCACTGGGCTAGGAAAGCAATTGATGCAGTTTGTTTTCAGAGCCTTAAAAATGCTGCCATGTGCATAGATCACAGGACCAGCTTAAGTGCCAACACACGGAGCATTAATTTCTTTTCTAGAGGATTCCGGGTTCACAGGATAGCAGAAGTGCTGACTTGGCAGTGAAATACCATTTGCAACATGTTAGATTAGGAAACGGATTGATTTATATGTTGATGTAATGGATCAAGGCACGGAGTGTGCTTAAGGAAATGGAGAGCGCATTAAATGAGAGCATTTTCAAAGCAGAGAAGTACAGACATTACAGAAAAATCATCCTGAGTAGGGCTGGAGTGTGTTTGATTAGCTGACTCCTAGACGAGGTCCACAGAGGCTTGTTATATTTCAGATGATACCTTCTTGAGAGTCTCTTATGACCACAAGGATTAATCTTTCTGAACTCAAAAGTGAATCACTACAGCATATTAGCTGTCTGGACTGGTTCCAGCCACTCTGCTCTTTCCTGGTGGTAGCTGGTGTGAGGATCTGTGGCCGCCCAGCTGCCTCCCCCTGTTGCTTTAACCTCTGGTATTTTAGCTTCTCTTTGGGAAAGGCAGTGCTGACCCTCTCCGCTCAGAGATCAAACGCACTTACCACTGATGTGTTGACCTCCGTGGTTGACTCATAAACTGAACGTTTTTACAGTTGGAACTCTTGTGGTCTTCTGGCCAACAACCATAATGAGTAACATGTGGAACGTAATCCTTGGTGCTGATAAATGGCTGCCTGCACTGAACTCGCCCACTCCTGAGCTGTGGCTCGCGTGAGCTCACGGAACTAACTGACGTGGTTTCTTACCTGTGTTCACTTTTGGAATCTGAGAGATAAATAGTTCCTTCTCCTACCCTGTACTTCTGAAACGTTAGATACCACACCTGAAAACCTGTGTATCTAGTAGCTGCCTTTAATGTTAAAATGCACGAGGCCGTCACACTGAGCAGACGTTGCTCGGAATCTCTGGGATGAGTGTGGTGGTCCCTGGTGACGGCCCTTTCCCCGTGCGTTTGGCTTTCTCATCACACATTCATCTTTCCTTCTTGGGTTTTCTTCATTTGCTCCTATCCAGATTTTTGAAGTAGGAAGCAAAGAATTTGGGGAGGGTGCTGATTTTGGTACACAAAGGTGTCTTAAGGCCTTCTTTGACTCAATCTCTGCATATACTAATTTTTTTCCCTCCCCAGAATCCAAGTTTGTAGCCATCTATAGTCCCGAGGCATGGATCACAAAAGAAGCACGTCCTTTTGGTACACATCTTGAACTCAGTGTGAAAATTCAGCACTTTTGTCTTGTACATCTTGTATACCTTTTAATGATTTTGTTTGAATGAAGCACCATTAGAGTATTACCTACGAATAAGTGTGAGTTCCTCTCTACCGACATGGAAGCAAGATTTCACATCAGTCTGTAGCTTCATACGCAGTTACAGGGCTTTCTGCTTTAATAAGTAATTACTTGTCACAGCAGGGCTTTAATAATCAATTGTACTTAATAAAGGTATTAATTGTTTATTGGATTTAATTGAGATGTTTTTCAGCCCTTACAGATATTGGCAACATTTTAGTTCCAAATTAGCTTTCTCCCGGCTATCCAACAAGTGTTGGTGCTTCCTTCATTTTTATTAGTGGAAAGCAGGCTAATTTTAATAAGCTCACGAGCAAATTATTTGTTGGATGGTAAATTTGTCTTGGGAAAAGATCATTACATATTTCAAAATCAAATTTAAATTCCTGACTAGAAGGATTACTCAATGTCTATGTAATTCATTCACACAAATAAATGAAAGCTGCCCAGAAAAGTTTACATTTTTCATATATTTTAAAAGGCAGAGCTACCCTTTCTTGTTAATAGAAAAACCGTTTTATGTTCATGGTCTTTTTAAAAAGAATAACATAATAAATCATTTAGTCTAAACCTCCCCCACAAGTTTTACCATTTTAAAAATCTTACCTTTTAATTAAATTAATTACATCTTTAATTTTTATTTTGGGAGTTTGACATTACAGGACACTACAACATTCCATGCTGGTTACGGCTGTTAATAATGTCGTGTTGCTGGATGAGAGCCGCCTTGCTGTTCTCGTGGGCAGTGCGTGTCCAGTGCAGGATGCTTCACAGAGCCTCCCTGCCATGCCGCCGAGCGTTATTTCTCTTCTATAATTTCCGAGCCTTCACAAGAAGGCTGATACTGGCCAAAGAAAGACTTTATAGGAATGTTGATGGTGTTCACTCAATGTCAGATAAAATTGTTCATGAAATCCCTTTTCTTGTTGCGTTTCCATGAATGAAGCCGTCACCTTTTGAGTCATGTGAGCCAAATGTGCTGTCTTCCTTTTCCCTGTCCCTCTAAGCTTTGCCCATTTTACTCTCCCCGATCTCTTGAACCTCTCTCTCCTCCACACCATCTTAGCCCGGCCTCACATCCCTCTTCTTAGACTGCAGCCCCAACTTTTCCCAGTTCTTCATTCACCCTGCAGCCTGATGCTTTCCAAAGCATCAGGGCCGTATTTAGAAAATAGTAACTTTGTGCTTAAAACCTCTCCACATTCCATCGATAAGGTCTAAAATCCTGGGTCTGTAAAAGTCTTGTCCCGGCACACACCGCTCCACCATCTCTCTACCTCATGATCTCGACAGTCCACATAGGAGCTTAAAGTGCCATAGTCTTCCGGGAGGTTCCCTGCTGACCCCCGGGCCTGGCCACATCCCTCTTTATGTGCGTTCTCAGCACTGTGTTCTGCTCCTTCTTAGACCGTCTGGGAACCCCATCGGACTTCTGTGTGTGAGTGACTCCTGCCGCGGGAGCCCCCAGGAAGTGGCTGTGACCTTTTACTCTTGTATCCCAGGCACTTAGCACGTAACTTTGCAGAGTGGTAGTTGCTCAATAAAGTTTCGTTGTGTGAGTAAATTAAAACATCGGAACTGTAGTCATTCCTTATGTTCATAATCTGTCCGAGAAGGAAGGGAATGTCGATTTGCATGTCCCGGAGCAGACTGCATTTGGGTTACAGGTCTCCAAGTGAGACGTGCCCTGGATGTGGGGTGGGGGCTACCTTTCCTCTTGAACTTTTATTTTGTTTACATATGTCCAAATATTCTTTTTAATTCTGGTCCAACTCCTAGGAATAGGGTTTGTTTATCAACATAAAAGCAGTAAAAGTGAGGAAGATGGGTTTTGTCACGGCACCACTGAGTGACGGCCCGTGGCTTTGTCCAGCCTTTCTGGGGTAAACCTGAGTTTTTTTCCTCTTTGCAGGCTCTTGCGGCCAATGCTGGAACAGGATTTGCTGTTGCTGAGCCTCAGATTGCAATGTTTTGTGGGAAGTTGAATATGCATGTGAACATCCAGACTGGGAAATGGGAACCTGACCCAACAGGTACCAAGACCTGCTTTGGAACAAAAGAAGAAGTTCTCCAGTACTGTCAGGAGGTAAGAGTGTTGCCAGAAAGTTAAAACCCCTTTTTTTCTGGGTCAGGGTTGAACGTTTTTACCTTAGAAATAGATATTCTGTCATTCTTCTCTTTTGACCTAAGACCAGGCCTTTTGTTTCTAAATGTGTGGTGTGACTGACACCTCCCAGAGGCTTTGCCTGTGTTACTGTGAGCTCTCCGTTCCTTGGCAGGGACCAGAGAAGCACGACCCAGTTCTCTGTCTCCCGCTTACCCTGGGGAGGTGGGATGTAAAACAATTCTGTGTGCTGTGTTTTCTGCTTGCTAATAGAAAGCCATTACTATTATAAATGATCATCTTAGGTCTGATTCAACTTTTGGGTCAAAAAGAAAAAAAATTATGATATAATTTGTTACCAAGACAAATATATAGGTCAGGTATTGTTCTAATAATTAATGGCATTTCTGGAGACTTGGCCTCTTGTTTTACTTCATAAACTCAGAGTTATGCATACCCTACAAGCAGATAGCTAATGGATTTGTTAGGGGCTAAAATCTCGCTGCTTTTGCTTGTCCTTAAATGCAAGAGCCTGTTTATTTTTATTTATTTATTTATTTATTATTTTGAGACAGAGTCTCACTTTGTTGCCCTTGGTAAAGTGCTATGGCATCATAGCTCACAGCAATCTCAAACTCTTGGGCTCAAGTGCCTCAGCCTCCCTGGTAGCTGAGACTACAGGTACCTGCCACATACCCGGCTATTTTTTAGAGATGGGGTCTCGCTATGGCTCAGGCTGGTGTCAAACTGGTGAGCTCAGGCAATCCACCTGCATCTGGTACAAGATGGTTTTTAAAGGAAAATGCATGCAAGTGTTCAGAAATCTAAGCTGTCAAAAGATTCTTTTTAGTTGATGACTTCAGCTAGAACCAGGAATAGCAGAGTGGAACTTCTTTTGTTTGTTTTTTGAACTTTAGGTTTATGTCAGATAAGGGTGGAGTCTGAGTAAACTTAGACACTTATCCTTTCTTGTAGGTGAATGTCCATCTGCAGATCAGTTTATGTGTGTGTTTTTCTCTTCCTTAACAGATGTATCCAGAGCTACAGATCACAAACGTGATGGAAGCAAACCAGCCAGTCAGTGTTGACAATTGGTGCCGGAGGGACAAAAAGCAATGCAAGAGTCACATTGTCATACCTTTCAAGTGTCTTGGTGAGCACTCTTGGTTACTTTTCAGGAAGTTCTCCCCCTCCCATTTTAAATTTAATTATCTGTTGGCTCCTGGTGAGATAGCTTCTTGTGTTAGAAGCTGAGTGCTGCAGGAATTTGTTGAGAGAGTTTCTTTTTGGGGTCTATACTGCATCCTAGTGTTGATGGTTGACCTCTTTTCAATGATAACTGACTCAGCCTCTCCCATCATGGAGGTCCTTCAGTCTTTTGAGGGTGAGGCTTTTCCAATGTACTGATTAAGAGTGCTAACTCCGGACACCTGCCCTTCAGGGGCTGGTGAGGATGTTTATGATTCTGCGCTGCTGGTGTTAACTAACATTTTGAGCCCACTTGAGTCAAACTGTGACAGCTTCTTGCCCAGAAAGAGAGTTGTTGCTTCAAGTGCTTAGTGAATGTATTTATCCTAACCACTCATCACCCAACACCTCGGAATTACACTCCTATAAATATAGTGTGGGTGGTTCAGGGCCACATTTGGTCACAGAAGCTTAAAGGGGCAAAACAGTTGATGTTAGATTATCCACGATAGGATTAACACAAAACATTAATATAAGACATCCGGAGTCGTTTTATAGACATGTCCAATTCGAGCTTTTAATTTAACCTATTCTCCTCCATCCGTTCATTAAAACCTTCCCTTACACTTTTGACAGCCACAGAATGGAATATGTTGCCTTTCTCATTTTCACATGTAGCAAGGAGCCAACAACAGGAAGAATCGACACCTGCATAATAGTATTTAAAATGTTTAGCAATTAACTTTGATTCAAAAGTGTTGGGTAAAGAGAAGGTGGCTGAACACCACTTTCTTTAAAACTGAGCAACTTGCAGCAGTGAGACTTATTAAACATTTATGTGGTAGAGTTTAAGAATGTTCCTCTTAGCTCCGAGAAATCTCTGGGTATGAGGTTTCATTTATTCATAAAATTCTGAAACTGTGAAGCAAGATTATTCTTGAATATTTATAGATAAGAGCAAAGATTTAAAATTGTTGGTCCTTTTGTCCCCCTGGAGAATTTGCAGGCTGGATGTCATGCTCCCCCTGTTGGTTCTTGCCACCTGCTGGCTCTGCCACCCGCCTGGACAGTCCTAGTGGGATCTCGGAGATCTCTCTGATTCTTCTGTTACCATTTATCTCCCTACATCCAGTCAGTTCTCAATTATTACCTCCTAAATATGGCTGATAGCCATGATTCCCACACTGAGGCTTCCCAGGGCATTGCAGGTTATTTTTTATTTTTTTAAGGGAACATAGTGATATCTGTCATCAGGCATTCCACAAACAACGAGCTGAGGTAGTTTCTGATTTCCACATCAGATCGTTCCATTTCTTTTGATGATTTCCTGTCTTTGTGGAGTTGTGTTTTCAGCAGTTCCTGTGATGAAAAGCAAGCACCCCACAAAAATCACTGTAGAAGAGGAAATAAGGACGATGCTGTTGAGTCTGGTTGCAGCGTCGGGGTTGAGTAGGGCCCAGTGGATACCAAGGTGACAGGGCACAAGTACTTATTAAGTTGTTGGACCACACTACTTAACTTTGGGGCAGGGTTGCCTTGGGGTGCGGTGAGAAAATTACTGAGACACTCAGGGTCCTACAAGTCAAGAAAACCTAGGAATCCCTGGCTGTGTCCTTCTCCGGCAGATCCCCCCTGCCCTCGGTCAGCCTTGGTCACTTCCCGTCCAGGCTGTGTGGTAGTCTCCATGCCTGTTTCTCAGTTCTGTTGTCTAATAAAAATGGAGATCAAATCCTGTCCCTCCCATGCAATAAGACCCTTTAGTAGCACTTCTATACTTAAATGCTGAAGCTCCTTCGTGTGTCCAGTTCCGTAATCTGGCCCCTTGCTTAACTCCGCCCACTTCTCTACCACCTTCCGGTCTTTACACCTCATCAGCACCGACCTCCTTGGGGAGCCTGGCCACCTACCACCCAGTTCTGTGTCTGGAAAGGCTTTCTTCTGCTGTGCTTGGGAAATTCTTCCTTTGAGACTTGCTTCAGGGAATGCCTCCTTGGGAGGAAGCCTCCCTGACCTTACTGTCATCCGCATATCCAAGTATCTGAGATGCTCTGCTGTCGGCATTGCACTGACAACACTGGACAGTGGTTATTTGTTTACAGACCTTTCTCCAGCGACACTGTAGACACTTTGAAAGTGCCTGTTTTTGTCTTGTCTCCTCAGTCCCATGACACTGCCTAGAACATGGGATGGACTGTTTAGGACAATTACAGCACAAGACTAGCCTGAACGTGGTGACTCACGCCTGTAATCCCAAAACTCTCAGAAGCTGAGGTAGGAGGTTGCTTGAGTCCAGGACTTAAAGACCGGCTTGGGCAACATAAGCAAGTCCCTGTCTCTATTATTTTAAAAAGGAAAAAAAAATGCTGCCATAATTGGTACATAACAGAAATTTTATTTTATTGCTTTGTTTTCTAAATGTAATAGTTTATATTTTTCAGTATGCTACAAAACCAAACAATGAAATGATACTGTCATTAAAAACATAAAAGACAGTTAAACCATAAACCATTCTGTACCTTTTTTACATTGTGGTCAATGAATAAAGCATTATATGGTCTTCAGTGTTACTGAATTCAGACAGCTATTTATGTTTGCGCCAGCATCCATTTGGACAACTTCCTAACCAGTAAGTAAAGCTATTCATTGGTATTTTTAATTAAGTACAATTATCTGAGCATGGGCTAATAAGGGATAAGGTAGCTAGAGTTTTTAAGTGAAAGGAATAGGAAAGAAAGATGCTGGTTCATCCTTGTCATCATTTAAGGTTTTAATGTTTCTCTGCTCCTCCTACAATCATCTGCCCTTTGAGCAACTGGGTAGAACTGTCCTTGGTTAATTTGAACACCACCTTCTTTTTTCCATGACTCCTTAGAAAGCCATTTGGTGGTAAGTCTTTTGAGTTGCTTTTTTAAATTAAAAAATAATAATTTGAAAGTAATTTCAGGCTAGGCATGCTGGCTCACACTTGGAATCCTAGCACTTTGGGAGGCTTGAGGCAGGAGGATTATGGGAGTTGGAGAGCAGCCTAAGCAAGAGCAAGATCCTGTCTCTGCAAAACATGGAAAAATTGGCTCAGCACCTGTAGCTCAAGCAGCTAAGGTGCCAGCCACATACACCAGAGCCAGCAGGTTTGAATCCAGCCCAGGCCTGCCAAACAACTGCAGTGACAACTGCAACCAAAAAATAGCCAGGCATTGTGACGGGCACCTGTAATCCCTGCTACTTCGGAGGCTGAGGCAAGAGAATCACTTAAGCCCAGGAGTTGGAGATTGCTGTGAGCTGTGATGCCACGACACTCTACCCAGGGCAATAGCTTGAGGCTCTGTCTCAAAAAAAAAAAAAAAAGGAAAAATTAGCTGGACACGGTAGTGTACCCTTATAGTCCCAGCTAGTTGGGAGGCAGAGGTAGGAGGATTGCTTGAGCACAGGAGTTTGAGGTTGCAGTTGGCTGTGATGATGCCACTGCACTCTAGCCCAGGCAGCAGAGCAAGACACTGTCTCCAGGAAACAAAACAAATTTTCAAAGTTACAGAATGGTTTCAAAAGAGTACAAAGAGAGGGTGGCACCTGTGGCTTAAAGGAGTAGGGCGCTGGCCCCATATACTGGAGGTGGCGAGTTCAAACCCAGCCCCTGGCCAAAAACTGCAAAAAATAGTACAAAGAGTTCCAGTATACCCATCACCCAGATTGCAGATTTTCTAGCTGTTAACATTTGATGTGATAAAATAATTTCACTGTTCTCTGCCTCCCCCACCCTGTCTCTACTGGGTTTTTTATTTGTTTCTTTGAATCACTTGGTAATAAGTTGCAGACAGTGTCCTTATGCCTTAATACCACAGTGTGTGTTTTTGTATACACATATATAACTGTACGTATAACCACAGTATAATTACCAAAATGAGGATTCTGTGGACAGTAACTGACTAATGCAGTACCTGATCTGTAGACCCTTCAAGATAACTGACTGATGCAGTATCAATCTGTAGACCCTTCAAGGCTCCCCGGTTCTAGTAGCATCCAGGATGCAGGGCAGCACCTCATGTGTCGTTCAGTTTTCTCTTCAGTCTTTCCTTGTCCTTCATGGCCTTTGTATTTTAAAAACTACTGGCCAATTACTTTGTAAAATACTTTATAATATCAGTTTGTCAATGACCCTTTTGACTTGTGCATTTTGAGGTGACTGTCACAGAAGTGTCCTCATTGCATCATGCTGGGGTTGTGTGATGCCACTTTGTTCCCTTAGCAGTAGTGACTTTTGTCACCTGGATAAACTGGTATCACGCATTTATTTTATTTCATTGTATACTCCTTGTTTGGACTGGGCCAGTGGGAGCCTCTTTGGGCTGGTTCCTGTGTCCTTCACACATGTTCTTTTCACTCTCCGAGAACTTCTTTTCTGGTACAAAAAAGATGTCCAAGTCTGTCCTGTATTTTCAGACTCTACCCCGAGGGTCTGTTTCTCCAAGACTTGGTTTCTTTTAGTGGGAATGGTATTTAGAAACCGAGATTTTAGGTATGCTTACTGCTGTTACTGCTTGTAGGCCCACTCAGCAAACAGAGCTAGGAAATACATAGATAGATAAATAGATAGATTGATTGATTTCCACATACAGACACACAAATCTGTACTTCCGTGTCAGTCCATGGATATATTAAAAGCAATGAACTTGTAATGGCATCTTCAGTATATTTACCTATGTGCTCAATAGTCGTGCAGATACTCAGTCTCTCAGCTTTTTAAAAATAGATTTGTTCCTAGCATTCTGGGAGGCCAAGGCAGGTGAAGTGCTTGAGCTCAGGAGTTCAAGACCAGCCTGAGCAAGGATGAGACCCCATCTCTACTAAAAATAGAAAAACTAAGGCCCGGCGCAGTGGCTCACGCCTATAATCCCAGCAAGCCCTGTTTACCTTGACGACATCTCGGGATAGCTACCGGACCTCTTTACTAAGACTGTTTCCTCACATCTGGTTGAGCTTCCAGGAGCCCTGTAAATGACGTAGTTTTCCTATTAGCAGCTGGAAGGTACTTTTGTAGTAGGTTTATTTATATGTGGGTTAGTGTTGGGGGCTTCCCCAGGTGGGTAAGCAGCCTTTGTTATTTATTCTGAAAGGAATTTCAGCAACTCTGAAGAAAGCTCTAAAACCTGGATAGCTGCCATGGTACTGCTAGAGAGGTGGAATGAAAGAGAAGCTGAATCACAGGGAATGAGCTGAGATTGGGGATGAATTGTGACTGCAGCTTACGTGAAATCGTATAAGTTAGGTTTGGCTATATTGCCTTGGTCATTGATCAGCAAAAACAGAAGCACCTTGTGTTTGTCCTTGGACTTAATTAGTGTGGCTGTCGTGCTGTATTCTAACTGATTAATCTGACGTTGTCACACACTTGAATATGAACTTGTTAAAGTGAGATGGAACCATTTTTAGTGTTGTGTAAAATACTAAAACTGATCTTCCTAGGTAAGTTTTTTCCTAGGAGCTTCTGATAAATAATTATGTTATAGCCAAGAGAAGAAGTAGTAGTAAAATGATAGAATGGATGCTGGGGTGAAATGTGTTTCCGCTTTCAGTTTACTTTTTTTTAACTTTATTTTTCTATTCTTTTCTTTCTTTATTTTTATTTACTTAATTTATTTTGAGACAGAGCCTCACTTACCCAGGCTAGAGTGCCATGGCATCAGCCTACCTCACAGCAACCTCAAATGCCTGGGTTCAAGCGATTCTCCTCCTTCAGTCTCCCGAGTAGCTGAAACTACAGGCAGACATTGTGGTGGGCATGAGCCTCTGCTCTCAGTCTAAAAGTTTATTTTCCAATAAGAGAAGTTTGCAGTAGGACAGAGGAGCAAAACAATAATTTTTAGTTTTTGTACTTATTTTTTTAAGTTCTGTTTATTTTTATTTGACATTTATTGAGCTTCCATTATGTGCTAGTCTTGGGGATATATACATCTTTGAATAAAAGAGTTACTTGGCCTTAAGAAATTAACCAGCCTGGCTAGGTGCAGTGGCTCACACCTGTAATCCCAACACTCTGATGCTGAGGCAGAAGGATTGCTTGAGGTCAGGGGTTCAAGACCAGCCTGAGTGGCTCGGAGCCGGTAGCACAGTGGTGAGGGCTCCAGCCACATACACTGAGGGTGCTGGGTTTGAACCCAGCCCAGGACAGCTAAAAACAATGGCAACTGAGACTCTGTCTCAAAAAAAAAAGACCAGCCTGAGCAAGAGCAAGAACCCTATCCAAAATAGAAGAATTAACTGGGGTCTGCGGTATGCGCCTATAGTCCCAGCTGATTGGGTGGCTGAAGCAGGAGGATCACTTGAGCCCAGAAGTTGAGGTTGCAATGAGCTAAGATGATAGATACCATGGCACTCTACCCAGGGGCTGCAGAATGAGACTTGTCTCTAAAACAAAAAAATAAAAGGAGCTAGACATACTAAAGGAGGGAGGGGTTTTAGATTGGGGGTATATTTATTGCTTTTGTTTAATGATTTTCAAAATTATCAAAGCGTCGTGGAAAAATTTTCATGTTAAATATAGATAGACATAAACCATATTTCATGACATGATATTCTGGTGTATAAGGGTGTCACCATTTAATGTCCTCTTAAGGGACATGTAGTATGTTCTCAGGTTTTGTTTTGTTTTTGAGACAGGGTTTTAGTTTGTCACCCCCTCGGTAGAGTGCACTGGCATCATAGCTCACAGCAACCTCAAACTCTTGGGCTCAAGTGATCCTCCTGCCTCAGCCACCCACAGACCTGGGACTACAAACACCCACCACAACATCTGGCTATTTTTTAGAGACCGGGTCTCGCTCTGGCTCAGGCTGGTCTCGAATTCCTGTGCTCTGGTGATGCATCCACCTCAACCTTCCAGAGTGCTGGGATTACAGACGTGAGCCACCTCGCCCGCCCTATTTTCAGGTTCTTGATGTTAATAAAGTAATAAATATCTTTGTTCCCTTACTCAGTTATTTCCTTAGGGTATATTTTGGGGATTGGAATTGTTGAATCAAAGAGTACTATTTTTGTCTTTTTTTAATTTTAGATTTTAGTTTATTTTTTAATTTAATGGTGTTGGGTTTTTTTCCTGGTTTTGAGAGGTCAGACACATTCCACCATGGGATAGCTGAAGATAGGTGGCACTTAATTTTATAGTTTAGCCCAGAGTTAATTAAATTTCTGACATTGATAAAAAAAGTTTTGATTATGAAGTTTATTTTAATTCTGAAATACATCAGATGTTCTGAAAAGATAAACCTAATGTAACAGTCACTCACACCACTCAGATTTAAGTTCTTCAGTGTGTGGTGTGTTTGTTTCATCTCTGTGTTTTTTAAAATAAAGAGAGAAAATGTCCCAGCGTCCCACCCTTTCCTCCCGTTCCTTCCCTGCCTCACTCTAGAGCAACCACTACCCCCTTGCTGTTGTGTGTCATTCTGTGTGATGCATGTTTTCATACCTGGGCCGCATTCCTCTGTATTTATAAGCCACTTGGTTTTGTTTTTCAAAATACACATCATAACCTTTTGTTTTGCAGTTCACTTTTACTTTATATCATGCTCCAACGAATCCAAGGTGTTCTATAATAGACTTAGTTAATTCATTTTAACCTGCTGCATAGTATTCCATCATATAAAGAAAAGTTTTAGTGTTCTGTAGCAGTGGTCCCCGACCTTGAACCAGTTTAATGGAAGACAGTTTTTACATGGATGGGAGGGGGATTTCAGGATGATTGAAGGACATTCCATCTCTACCTCAGATCATCAGGCGCTGGGTTCTCACAGGAGCACACAACCCAGATTCCTTGTATGTGCAGTTTGCAGCAGGCTGTGCTCCTGTCAGACTCTCGTGTGGCTTCTGACAAGGAGGCACAGCTCTGCCGTGATGGGAATGGTGGGGAGCGGCCGTAATTACAGGGAAGCTTCCCTGGTCCGCTCACTGCTCACTTCCTGTTGTGCAGCCCGATCCCTAACAGGTCACACTCTACAATGGGGCCCTGGCCCGGGCATTGAGGACCACAGTGTATAGGGTTTATATTTAGTAGTGTAATTGCTGTTTTAAATTTTTTTCCTGATGTTGCAATTGTACATATAAGAGTGAGACTTTACAAATTAAAGCTCATTATCTGTTGTATAACTATAGGTATCTTTATGACTACAGTTGTAGTTACACAAGATTTTAAAATAGCGTTAACATGGATAGTTAGAGCTGATACTTAGGCAGTGCCTACTGTGTGTGTCAGTTTCTGTTCTCAGCTTTTCGTGGGTCATATAGATCATTTAAATCTTCACAGCAACAGGATAAGGAAACTGAGGCACAGAATGGCTGGAACTTACAATCACTCTGCTAGTAAATCAGTGCAGAGTGAACGCTGGCATTTAACCCTATGTAAACTGCCCCCAAGTATATGCTTTTGATGCTTTTTGTCATAAATTAACAAATATAAAAATGTCCCAGTTAATACAGAGTAGTCACATTAAACAGTGTGAATTGGTGATTGGATGTCAGAATTTAAGTAATTTCTCCCTTAGATTATCAGGGCTGTTTCTCTCAGAGGCAGATCCTAGGATTTTGTTATTTGCAAGCATAGACTGTAAACCTAGAAGATTGCTAAAGCTTACAGACAGGCGCTACGTCCCCTAGAGCCTTCAGGGTCCTCGGAAGCAGAAATGTGTCTGAATTAGTGTCAGATGAGCTATCTGAGCTATCTGACCTCAAAGTCCCTGTCATAATAGTGCTGAGGAACCTGCCTGCCACGTGCAATGTGTCTTCATGTGGGATACTGTATTGACTGTTCCAGGTTGTCACATTAGAAACACGTCTTCCCACCCTACCCGACCAGTGACTGCCTTTCTCTTACCATTTAGATAAATTGACTCCTCTACTGACAGGACTGAGGCAGAGGGTCCGGGGGGTGAGGGGAACCCAGCCATGATGGCAAAGGCAGGGCTTGGGTCTACATAGACCCACCCGCTGAGTCTTAAGACCTTTCTTAGACGCCACTGCCTTCAGGTTGTGTTTTTTCTTGATACCTAAGGTTAGCCCGCCTGCTTCCTTTTCCCGGGCCCCAACTTACTGCATCTCTCCTGAGCTAAGCGTCTTTCTTTCCTCCACTGAGACCTGTGTGGGGCACGTGGCTGATGCATCAGAACCCCCGGGACGCCTGTGTGGGGCAGATTACAGAGTCCGGCCTGTGCTTTTGGGTCAGAGTCTCTGAGTGGTAACGCAGTGATATGCACATTTTTAGCTCAGAGAGAGCTGCAAGCGTAGCCAGACACAGAGACCGTGACGCAGCAGCCCACCCTCGTCAGTTGCCTGTTGCCCACCGTCATCATGAGCCTTTCCTATTCTGTCTGTGGCCTCTCACCCCTGATTATTTGGAAACAAATCAGATAGCTTCTTTCTCTTGCAAATAAATAGATCTGTGTAATTTTCTCCTAGCTTTTTATTTTTGAAAAGTTTTAGATCTAAAGAAAGAGCATAGTTGTGAATGCCTCTGTGCCTCTCACTTGGATTCTGTAGTTTTCCTCCCTCACCTCTCTCTGCATCTGTGTGCCTTAACTTACATACACTTTCTTGTTGCTGAACCGTTTGAAAGTAAGTTGGGGTATGATAATAGTTCATCTCTAAATACTTGGACTTGTTTCTCCCAAGAACAGGGACATTCTCCTATGAAATGACAATACAGTTACTACATTTTGGAAATTTCCTGAAAAGTCCGCTCCCGAATAGCCTTACGTTTGGTTTGTCTCACTGTTTTATCAGGATTAGATTCAAATGCCATATTTTGGCAGGAATGCTAGGTAGGTGATGTGTTCTCCTTAGGGCATCACAGTGCAGGTTTGTTCACTGTTGGCTATTTGAAGTCAGTCACCTGGTTAGGGTGGTTTTGCCAGAGCCTCCCATTGTAAAAGCACCTTCGCCCCCTTGTAATTAATCAGACATTGATGATTTTTACCTAAATCAATTATTACAGTGTTACCTAATGAAGAGCCATCTGTGCACTTCAGCAGAATACCTCGTCTCAGTATTCTGGGCATTTTATTATTCAAACAGGTGTGGGCAGAAATGAGGAAGGAGGCAACTGGGGATATAGATCATTCCTGTGAACTCAGCAGTGTGGAGAGTAGCTCTGTCTATGTTTGAGGTGGATGTAACAGGGGTCTCGTGAGACAGCCCTGCAATGGGACTACTGGAGTTGCAGCCAGGGGACATTAGGAAAGTCTCTGGCAGGGTGAGTTCTTGCGGCCGTCTGCCCATGGCTGTACTGTCTAGTTGGCCGTTGAAGGTATGAGACGTACATTTGCTTATAGTATCACTGCTTCCATAATCTGCAGGAGGGACGTTATTATCCTGAATCATGGCCAGATTTGCTTCTGACAGAAGTTCTCTTTTTTTAGTGGGTGAATTTGTAAGTGATGTTCTGCTAGTTCCAGAAAAGTGCCAGTTTTTCCACAAAGAGCACATGGAGGTGTGTGAGAATCACCAGCACTGGCACACGATAGTGAAAGAGGTGAGACAGCAGGTGGGGGGGTCGGGGGTTGTGTCTGTTTGGGGAGGAAGTGTCTTTCTCTGTCTTATTAATTAAAAATACTTTGCAGAGGAAAATATATTTGCACAGGGAAATACAGTGCTGACAGTGTCACTTGTAAAGCTCAGGGTGCTAAATGGTTGCTGAGCAGCAGGGCCATCCTAAACACCAAGGACAGTGTGGAAATAGCCTACTAAAGCCACTCTGGGTCCCTGCGTGTCTGCAGCCAGGATTAGATGCCATTTGATTCTTCCGGTGGAGAGAAATGGCCTGTCTTCCTGCGGTTGTTAATTAGGTCGGCTCTTCCATCAGCAGTCGTCCTGTGGTGAGATTCTGAAGCAGTGCCCACACCAGTGGCAAATGTAAATTAGCATCGCCTGCCTTCAAGTGGTACCGATAATAACTAGGGGGACTCCCTTTAGTTTTTTGCAAGTTTAGTTGTTCAATGTTTTTGGAACAGATGTTTCTCCATTATAAGTTAAGTAAAATTTTTCAATAGTATGTGGAGAAACTTGAAAAAAAATTTTAAAGAAAAGTAAAATGTACAAATCTTAAAATAATAGCATTGCCATTTTTTGACAGAAGATTTATGTATCTAGAAGAGAGAAAGCATAGTGATTTGATAGGGGTATTTTTGGCTAAGGTGGGATCAGGGAACATTTGACCAGATTTACTGTGGGGCAGGTTCTGACATTGTCTGGGTTTCTTTTAGGCCTGTCTGACTCAGGGGATGACCTTGTACAGCTACGGCATGCTGCTTCCCTGTGGGGTAGACCAGTTCCATGGCACTGAATATGTGTGCTGCCCTCAGACGAAGATTATTGAGTCTACTGTGTCAAAAGAAGAGGAGGAAGAGGAAGAGGAGGAGGAAGATGAAGAGGAGGACTATGAGATTTATAAAAGGTAGCTCCCTGTGTCCTGAGCTGTGGAACCACTTTGCCTACTTGTCAGCCCTCCTGGGAAAGTGGCGGTCAGCTGCTGGCCCCTGGCTCTGGGCAAGCTGGGCAGTCCTGGTGCTTGAGTGGGTTCAGCTGTTTCCTTGCAGCCTTTCCGTCATGCAAGGTTGCGTTAGTTTCTGCAGGTCAGTGCAGTCTGTGTCCACTGACTCCCTTTTCCTGGTGTGCTGAGTGGAAGCTTTAGTGGCGCAGTGCAGTGTGAGCCGAGCTTATTTCCGGTCTCTGTTTTTGTGTTTCAGAGTGGGGAAGGGGACCATTGTTGTGCCTTGTGCATGGGCGGTATTACCCTTCCTTTTTTCTATTGTGGCCTTTAGTGAATTTCCTACTGAAGCAGATCTGGAGGACTTCACAGAAGCAGCTGTGGACGAGGAGGAGGAGGATGAGGAGGAAGGGGAGGAAGTGGTGGAAGACCGCGATTACTACTACGACACCTTCAGAGGGGACGACTACCACGAGGAGAGCCCGACTGAGCCCAGCAGCCAGAGCGCCCTCTCAGAGCAGGAGATCACCCACGATGTGAAAGGTAACCCAGTGGGAAGTCACGGCTTTAAAACCCACCTGGTAATTCTTTGTGTAGACTTTCATGTTGCATTTATCACAGGTAAGTCAGTCACAGGAGGAAAGGTGGTGTCTGTGCTGAAGGTGACTTCAGCTCTCCCATGCGGTAGCAGGCAGGCTCATCCAGAGAGAGATGCAGACTTGAATTAGGAAAACAGAGTTTGCGTTTTAAAGATTAAATTAGAAAACAGGGACTAGAGAATAAAAGAGACATGATCCACCCTTCAGCAGGATTCTTCCACATTTAGCTAAGATGTCCCCTCTTGAGGGTGAGCCCTGCCCTCCTAGCACAGACACCCCTTCCCAGCTTCTCTTTCCCAGGGTGCTCCCACCTGCAGGCCACCCTGTTTGTCCAGTTGGTTGTAGTTGGGAAGGTGAAATTTAATGACCTGCTGGCAACCAATTGGGGCTTATAATTTTTTTTCCATCTTGCCAATTAAAAAAATAAAAGGTCGTAGTATTTCCAGAGCCATTTGTATACAGTTTCCTGCCGATTGTGTATTTGAAATCAATTAGGATCTGAAGAATTATTTAAGACTCAACTGGAGGGAAATCACTTAACTAGTCTAGTTTATGGTTCATCTTAGAAAACACAAAAGTGGAAAGTGCTCTTCCTTTCCAGGTGCTCTAGTCTTTACTGCAGGCATCCCCACATGAAACTGTCTTCCCCCAGCATTATCTCCTGTGGTCCTTGAGACCACCAAAGTGGACAGACCAGGCAGAAACCTCCACTTAACAGATCAGAGAAGTGAGGCTCACAGAGCTGCGAGACAAGGCATCTCTCTGTGCCAGCTGAAATCTCAATGGATAATAGACTCCAGACAGTGCCAAAAAAAATTCATTTCAGTCACTAAATGCCATTATTACATGAGAAGTGACTGCAGCCTCAGAAGCGACTGGCCTGAGTTGGAGAGTTCCATTAGCTGGGGTTTGCCAGGGCCTCCTGGCTCAGCCCCTCAGCCTGTCCCATCCTGCTGGCCTGTAGCATTGTGAAGCATTTGAAGCAACTGCCTGTGTCTTGCTGACACTCTGACCATTTCCACACAGCTGTCTGCTCCCAGGAGGCGATGACGGGGCCCTGCCGGGCTGTGATGCCTCGTTGGTACTTCGACCTCTCCAAGGGAAAGTGCGTGCGCTTTATATATGGCGGCTGCGGCGGCAACAGGAACAATTTTGAGTCTGAGGATTATTGTATGGCTGTGTGTAAAACGATGAGTAAGTCCCGCCTCGCGCTGGCCCTGTGCAGCAGCACTGTCCTGTCTGGCGTCCGTCTCTCTTGTGATCGCATCTGTGTGCTGTTCTGCTGACTCGGGTGTCTGCTGTCAGTCGTTCTTCCCTCATCTCTGTGCTTTCTAGATCTAGGCTGTACTTTCCTGTTGGCAGTTGTCAGCTCAGTTCTCCGTGTCCTGTGCTCACCGTGTGTCTGGTGGTGGTTGGTGGCAGTGGTGTGTGGCCTCTTTGGTGCAGCGGGTGGCAGAGCCAGGGGCTTGTTTTTTCTCACGCAGCCTCGGAGTCTTTGGGCTCCCGGGCACTTTCACGTCTGCTGGGAAGGCCGCCGTGCCCTCAGCCGTCTCTAGTTGAAAGGCGAGCGGAATAGCAGTGAGTTCTAGGCTTGTCTTTCCTTCTTATCTTTGAACTGCCCTGTTGCTAACCCCTGTGACGCATGCCAGCTGAAGGGACGCCCACTCTCAAAAGGAGTGACAATAGGAGTACTTGTGGGAGTTCAGAATATTAAAATCTCTGTGCTCCAGGGAAAGCTCTGCAGCCAGGTGGTAGCGGCTCTTGTTTCTCCAGTTTCTGGCAACATTTGGGTCATGCAGCACTTTAGGAAGTGAGGGAATTTCAGCTGTGTCGTATTTGATCTGAACCCCGGTTGAACTGGGGTTATGCCAGGCATGGATAGGAAAGAGTTTTCCTTTGCCTGTGGCCACTCCTTTCCCTTTTGAGGGCCTCTGTCTGACCTTGCTGCGCTGGCCCAGGCTGCCAGGCCAGGTAGTGTCCTTGGTTCCTGCTCTTGAATTCATTAGAAGAGTAAGTTGCTGCCTATTCCTGATGTTTTTGGTTGTAGCTTCTGACAGGTTTTCACTCAAGTACCTTCATATTTGTTCTTTCTTCTTTCCATCAATAGGCTGTTAAATCTTAATGCAGAAAGTTGCACTCCAGACTTTCTGCCACAGCTGCTATACAGAGGGCTGTTCCTATGTGACGTAGGTGACAGGGTGAATTAAAAGGCATCCTTAGGGAGGTTGGCAACCAAACTTCGTTGATTCAGTAAGATTTGGAGATAGAAACTGTGATATGTAAAAATAAACTAAGGACCAAGAAAACACTGTTTTGGGTTGAAGGAGGTGGCGGTCTTTTCCAAAAGGATAAATAGTGCTCTGAGGTGCAGTGGAATGACAGGTCTATACAGCTGCCCTTTCCTGGGTCTTACATGTGGTCTGCCTGGGAGAAACAGTGTGTTTGTGTACTGTGGGCCTGTCCTGGAGGGCCTTGAGGGCCTAAAAGGTGGGTTTCCTTCCACTGGTAACATTCCTGCCCCTATTGGAAGGAGCTGAGGCCAGCAGATGTGCTGGCTTTGTGAGCTGACTGCACCATTGGGCAGAGGGGGTGGTTCTGGTCAGAACCCCCCATGTCTTCAGTGCTGAGCCTTTGGGCCTGTTGCCCCTCTCGGCTCTGATCCCAGGGATTGTGGAGGCAGCATGTTTTGTATCATCTTTCTGTAGCCCCGTTATGGGAACCAGTGACTCCGTTTCTAACACAAGAGCCTTACGCAGCAGGTGGGTATATTGCCAAGGGTGAGGTGTGCATCGGCACGGTGGACTTCAGTGTCTGAACTTCTTCACTGAACTTCTTGAGTATCTCTGGGAATGTCCTTTGCTAAGCCATATGTTCCATTTGAGTTAATCTGAAGGTTGGACATTGAGATCCTTTTTAAACTAATGTAGAACTCATATATTTTTGGCTAGATGCAGCAGTTCATACCTGCAATCCTAGCACTTTGGGAGGCTGAAGCAGGAGGATTGCTTGAGCTCAGGAGTTCAAGGCCAGCTTGGGCAATAGTGAGATCCCATCTCTACAAAAAATAAAGATAACTTAGCTGGGTATTGTGGCATGCATCGTGTGTAGTACAGCTACTCAGGAAGCGGAGGCAGGAGGATCATTTGAACCCAGGAGTCTGAGGTTGTAGTGAGCTAGGATGAAGCCTTTGCACTCTTCATGCAACAGAGCAAGACACTGTGTTGGCTCAGTGCCCATTAGAGTGCCAGCCACATGCACTGGGGCCACTGGGTTCAAACCTAGCCCAGGTCTGCTAAACAAACAAACAAAAAAAGCCTCATGTGTTTTTCACAAGAGTTTAGTTGGTGGTTTTTTGGTTTATTTTAAATAAAAGGGGGGCACATAAAAGATACTTTTAACAGAAAAATATTGGAATGACTGGCTAATTTGTAGCTATATTCAGTTATGCAGTTATTTTAATACATTAAATGATAAAATTCTGGAAATTAGGTGAATTTACTTCTGAATTAAAAACCAACTGGACCTTCACATTTACTCTCCACTCAGCTCTAAAATTGTGTATGTTGTGATATATTGAGCAAGTTGATGCCATTGTGCCTCAGCTTGGGAACTCTTGTGTGAATTGGGCTAATAAATAAGCATTTCTATAGATCTGTCTTGAGAGGTTGACTAAGCAAACTTGCCCTCCTGGTCTTTCCTGTTACCAGGTTAAGCTTGTTGTACAGAGGACATCTGTTCAGGGGGCCTGTGCTCTGGGGGGTGCCTGGGAAGGTTGATTGGTCATTGTCACAGATCAGAAAGCCCAAGGTGTCTTCACACAGTGGAAGGTGTCCTAGTTAAAGGGAACAACTTAGTCTAACTTGTTAGCTCTGTTACTAGGGGAGGGGCTCAGAGTCCTTCCGAGATACTGAATACTCAAAATTATAGCCAGTGTGTTTGGACCTCCACCCAGTCTTTATGCAGAGAACACTTACTAATGTTATTTACTAATGTAAGTTACCACCTGAAGACAGCCCAAAGAGAGAAAGGGACCTTACTTATTATTACTAATAAGTTTATTTAAAAACAGAGCATTTTGTGGAAATGCCTCTACTCTGGTTCCAGCTGTTACGATGCTCCTGGTGATGTGTTTTAGGTTTTCAGGTTTCAAGCACTGAGGGAAGGTCTGGAAGAAATCCTTACTTGTATTGCCCTGAGATCCCCTAGGTAGATGCCTCATTGGTGCAGAAGATGCAGGGTGGGGGTGGGGGAGCTCTGGTGGATTGCTGTTAGCCTGGACTGACATGATGGATGCCGTGTGAGGAAGCGTGCCCATCGTCATCTAACAGAGTGCAGTTCTGGCAGATGGTGGCACCCTGTGCTTTTAGCCGCAGGACAGATTGGGTCCATCTGCGGGTTCCAAGCGTCTGTCTCCTTCCTAGAGCACAGTGCTGTTTTGACAATGTGTCTGACCCCAAAGAGAACTCCCTCTGTAATTCTATTTCAGTTCCCCCAACTCCTCTGCCAACCAATGATGTTGATGTGTATTTCGAGACCTCTGCCGATGATAATGAGCACGCCCGCTTCCAGAAGGCTAAGGAGCAGCTGGAAATTCGGCACCGCAACCGAATGGACAGGGTAAACCTCGGCGTTCCCTCAGCTTCCTGGCTTCAGCTTTGGTAGTGTGGTTCTCACAGTTGCAGGGAAGTTACACCATCTCTGGGATGTCATGCTGATGTTTAAGGACAGGGCAGGTGCAGGTGCAGCCACCTTTGGGTGGACTAGTCCTTTTTCCCCACCGCTGTCTGCTGAGTGTAACTATTACATACTTGTTAATTCATCACCATCTTGTTTTATTTTTTTTTATTTTAAAGAAAAAAACTTTGTATCACTGTCATAAATAGAAAACCAGTGCACATGAGAACAATATGCAAATGCCTGTTATCTTAAATAAGAGCAAGCTTGTATTAATACGTTCTAGCCAGATGCTGCTGCCTGTTTGAAGTTCTGAGTCTCCGGGTGTTTTTTTACCTTTAAAGGGGTTATAAAAATTAGAGCAGCAGGAGGACCAAAGTGCAACTTTCTTTTTGACTTAAGAGTTGAAAGAAAATTGAAAAGGGAATTTCTTGCTATTGCCAGGCTCCACCCCAAAATCCCACACATCACTCACGCTGGGCCTTATACTTTGGGTAATGCTCGCTATTTTATCCTTAGCAGTTCTGTAAAGTAGGTATTAACCTCAATTTTTTGGTGAGGGGACTAAGACATAGAGACTTTTAAAATAACTTGCCTAAGGTTATGCAACAAAGGTCACAAAATTGAGGCTCTGTTTGGGTATAGCTGAGGCCTAGAAACTTCTGAGACAGTAACCACCCTGAGCTCCTGAGGAATCGGATAATGTTTCCTTTGCAGTCTCCTGCATTAGATTTAAAGCCTAGCAGTATTTTTAGAAAATGAGGGAGTAGTTTCAGAGGATTATTCACTGATGATAGTGTTTTATGACCTTTATTCCAGGTAAAGAAGGAATGGGAAGAGGCAGAGCTTCAGGCTAAGAATCTCCCCAAAGCAGAGAGACAGACTCTCATCCAGGTAGGGGGTCTTCTCCAGGCACAAAGCTTTCAGCCAGACTATTTGAAAATGGTTAGAGCCAAACTCCCAGGAAATTAGAATTTGACACCTCTTTTTAGCTGAGGGCTAAGGTTACAAGGAAGTTGTAACTGGCATATTTTCTTTTCACCTCTAGTATTGCTCACCTAGGGTAGAAGGAAACCAACCCTCCACCAGACCACACCTAATTCATGCCAAGAAGTAACCTTAGCTCCGCTGAATGTTTGTTAATTCTGCCTTCCTGGCAAAAGTCCTCTGTCACCTTCACTCTGAGGCTGTGACTTGTTATTCAGCAATACTGAATTCCTTTCTTCCAGACTAATTGGAAGTCAAAGATGGAAAACAGAGATCTCTGATCCAGTTCATCTCTACCTTTGTAAGAATATAACCTTAAGATCACAGCCGCAAACTGCACTCCCCTTCCACAGAAGAGAGTATAGGAAGGAATAGGGATAGCAGCTTAAAAGGCTGCCTTGGGTGTATAAAACTGACTACACTTTAAATCTTGGTATGTGTAGCTGAAACCCCTCTCCTTCTGATGCACTTTATTGGAAGACTTTTGCTTTTTTATTGGTCACCTAGAAACTTAAGTTTTAATTTGTACATTGCCCAGTGCATTTTATCCAGAGAAATTTAGTTCAGAAGGCTTAAACTGTACCTGTAAACCTAGCCAGATACCTCACAGATGATTTGCCCTCCACGATTTAAACAAAAATGATAAAGCGTTACCTGCCACCTTGCTGTTGGTCAGTGGTTTCCAGGTTTGGAGGCTGGTAGGTTGCTACAATGTGGAAAGGATAGTATCCTTTTCGTGTAGTCCACATTGAGAAACCAGGCCTTGGACTTACAGCCTTGTCATTTTCAGTGGTGAAAACACTAAGGAGTCCTTCTAACCCTGAGATTTAACTTGCTCTCTTTAGATACAGACGCAGTTGCCCTGATAGAAATCCAGTATGGCATGCTTTGATCTGAGCCTCGCTCACTCTCGGGACCTGTCCTGTCCTTCATGGGCACTGGGCAAGGAGTGTCAGTCCCTGAGGTCCCTGGCTTACGCTGCCTCCATGTGCCACAAATTACCTTGTTCTTACTCTCTTGGCTTAGCACTTCCAAGCTATGGTTAAAGCTTTAGAGAAGGAAGCAGCCAGTGAGAAGCAGCAGCTGGTGGAAACCCACCTGGCTCGAGTGGAAGCCATGCTGAATGACCGGCGTCGGATGGCTCTGGAGAATTACCTGGCTGCCCTGCAGTCAGACCCACCGAGGGTGAGTTGCAATCGGGTGGCTCTGGAGATTTACCTGGCCGCCCTGTAGCCCAGTGGCTCTGGAGAATTAACTGGCCGCCTTGCATTCGGGTGGCTCTGGAGACTTACCTGGCCGCCCTGTAGCCCAGTGGCTCTGGAGAATTAACTGGCCGCCTTGCATTCGGGTGGCTTTGGAGACTTACCTGGCCGCCCTGTAGCCCAGTGGCTCTGGAGAATTAACTGGCCGCCTTGCATTCGGGTAGCTCTTGGAGAATTACCTGGCCACCCTGTAGTCGGGTGGCTCTGGAGAATTACCTGGCTGCCTTGCAGCCCAGTGGCTCTGGAGAATTATCTGGCCACCCTGCAGTCAGGTAGCTCTGGAGAATTACCTGGCTGCCCTGCAGTGGAACCCACCACAGGTGAGTTCACCCGGAGCTGAAACATTGATACGTCTTGTCTTGATTATTGCCTGCCCTGAAGCTGTGGGGTATGGAACCAGTGTTTGACACACAGGTTAGTAAAAATGATATTTTTTTTATCAAGTTCTGGCAAAGCTGAAGGTAAGATGATTAGGGAAGAAAAGCTGTGATGTTCCAGTTCAGTACCTGCATGTATGAGCTCTAGCCGGACATCACCTTATGCCGTCGTGTACGTCTGTGATCTTACGACAGTATTTTACACCAGAGTAGCATAACCTCAGGAGGTTGGCTGGTAATTATCCAGCCATTGAATGTTCTGTTGTTACTTTCGAAGAGTGAAAATGTACCTTCTACGAGTGAAGACTTTTGAACCATGCCATTGTCAGTAAGATTATTAAGAAAAGGGTAAAGTAATTTGTAGTGATGCTCTTGTCAGTAATCTGCCTTACTTTTAGGGGATGGAATTATTAGAAAGGAGGATATTTGTATCTTTCTTAAGTAAGCCAATTAAAGTCTTTCATTTTCAAGTGATGGAGGAGACTTTCTAGCTCTTAATTCAGATGTCAGAGGCTGAACCAAGAAAGGCAGTGGCTGGAGATGCTGGAAGGCAGTTTGTTAAGTTTGGGATTTAGTTTCTGCTGCTTTACCTCAATAGTTTTTGTTACTTGGTAAGCTAAAAAAGCTTCATGGCTTTCATTGTGTGCCTAGCTGAGCTTTACGTTTTCAGGTGAATGTTTTTAAGCTTTGTTTTGCTGCCTATTTTTAACTCTCTATTCTCTGGATGTTAGAATTGCTGTTCTCTCTTGCAGCCTCATCGCATTCTCCAGGCCTTGCGGCGTTATGTCCGTGCTGAGAACAAAGATCGCCTGCACACCATCCGACATTACCAGCATGTGTTGGCTGTTGACCCAGAAAAGGCGGCTCAGATGAAATCCCAGGTCTGTCACACGTCACAGAAACCGTGTGGTGAGGGTGTCCGGTAGGCACGTGCTGCCAGACTGGTGGAGGACTGCACTGCTCACTGTGCTCCTCACTCGTGGTTAGAAAATGATTTCTGATTTCTAAAGACATCTGGTATGGGGGTTGGTTTGCAAAGTGTCTTCTTTGTTCAGTTAAATTGATTTTTAATATCACTTTATTTCTGACTTAGGGTATCACTAGAATTAAAATTCAAAATCCCTGTCTGGGCAAGTATATCAGATATGTCTTAAAAATTCATCTCTTATGGTGGCGCCTGTGGCTCAAAGGACTAAAGCGCTGGCTCCAAATGCCGAAGGTGGCGGGTTCAAACCCAGCCCCGGCCAAAAACTGCAAAAAAAAAAAAAAATTCATCTCTTATTTTGTTCATTATAGCGTTTGTTTAGACAGACATGTTTAACATTTTAACATCCTGGGTTTTGTCCCATGCTTTGGAGTTAATCTATAAGATTTATTTCTGTTTCTCCTTTCTAATATCGGCATTGTCCATATGTCAACTTCAGTTTTACTTTCTTGTATTCATAAAAATGAACTTTCCTACAAGATAGATAGTTTAGCTTCCTTTTAAACCAGGAAGCCCATAGTTTTCTTAGAGGGCCTTATAGTAATAACATCATTGATCTTACTTCCTCTCATATTTTAAATATCTGATAGAACCTCTATAAGGTGACCACCCAAGGGACTGTAACAAACAGTATGGAGGTGGTGAACGTAAGGATCTAGGCCTTAGTGATGCGGCATGTCCAGTCTGTGAAAATTAGGTCAACTTAAGGAAGTGGTCAGAGTAGGAAGGTGGTCAACTATGGAGGTTCTGCGGTCTTTGTGAGTACTGTACCAACGGGATGGACTTACAGTGGGGTGCTTATCCATCATCCCATGAACTCTCCCTCCCAGCTATTCTTGTGTGTGTATTATGATGGTAACATAATTTGCCTAGAGCTCTTAGGAATACTGGAGCTGAATTTTGCTCCCTTTGTTAAGCCTAATTCTTTAGAAGCTAGGTCTTTGAGGGAATAAAAAACTCAGATTCCCAAAGAGTGTACAGAATGTAGCAAGGGGCTGGGTTGGAGCCCTAGGAGGTGCCTGGTGTGGGCCTGGAGCTCAAGGCCCTCCTCAGCCTGGATGGGGTAGAAGGGAAGGGTGAAGGCTGAGAGGGCCAGAGTGGCCCGAGCGCTCGGGTGGAGTAACACCTGCCTCTTGACAGGACACTTGTCTGGTCTGCTTGATTTTTTTTCTTTAAAGACTCTCATTTTCCAAACTTCTGTTTCAAAGTTTGCTATGTTTTTTTTTGTGAGACAAAGTCTCAAGCTTGTTGCCCTGGGTAAAGTGCCATGTTGTCATAGCTCACAGCAACCTCCAACTCTTGGGCTCAAGCAATCCTCTCGCCTCAGGTTTTCTATTTTTAGTAGAGATAGGGTCTTGCTTTTGCTCAGGCTGGTCTTAAACCCATGAGCTCAAGCAATCCACCTGCCTCAGCCTCCCAGAGTGCTAGGATTACAGGCATGAGGTAACGCACCTGGCCCTTGCTATGCTGTATTTTAAAGAAAAATAGCCTGTTTTGTGTGGCAAGGGTAGGAGGGATGGAGAGACTTTGACCAGGTATATTAAATTAATGTGAGAGAATTCTTGCAAGCATGATCAGACTGCCACACCCAGTGCTACGGGAGATGTACAAGAATTCTCCCATCTTAGAATGTCAGGGTGGGGGCAGCCTGACTCTCCTGCCTGCTACTTACTGCCCTCAGCCTGTAATTCTAGCAAAGCTTGGCCACTGGATTACATTAATCTTTTGCCTGTTCCCTATTCTGTTATCTAAATGCTAGAATAATCTGAAAACACTCAGCCTGTTACATGTAGCTGGTGCCATGTCTGAGTGAGACAGAGCTCTCTCGCCTGGTGCTGGCAGTCATTTCCGTTGTTCACTGTGGTTCCTGTCGTCCTGCGGGTTCAGGAGCTCTCAGGCCGTCCTCAGTCGGCACACGCCGAGACCGGGTTTCTTCTCTAAGACACTCACTCTTGCGCTTCCCCATCAATTTGCTTGATTGACAGAATGGCAAATATAAAATTAAATTGCTTTCATCCTTGCTTTTAAAGGTCAGAGAAACATCAATCTACAATAAAAGCATCTTTCCATTTAGCTTTTTTCCGTCTGGACCCTTCACATTAATGGCTTCAAGCCCACATAATTATCCCACTGGCTTAGATCTCCCTCTTTAGGAAAAGCTCCGTGGCTGCAAGTCCAACCAGGCAGGGGCGGCTTTGCTGGGAAGAGCTTGTAGGAGCGACAGCAGCGTGCCTCTCGGTGACTCGGGGATGGTAGCCCACATCCCCTTTCAGTTCCGTCCCGAAACACTTTGAAAAGAAGTGACCACTTCTAGTGACTTGTTTATTTATTTATTTATTTTTGAATGGACAACTTTGGAACTTTTGCCTTCAGAAAGGTATTGAGATGGTAGATAAGTCTCCCATTATCCCCAGAACCTCAGATTTATTTATAACTGAGTGTGACTTTTTTGAAGAATAATATTTTAGTTAAATAGGAATAAACTAGTTCTCTTATTCACCATATTAATAATTTTAAGCAATTTCTTCACTCAGCCAAATCCATGAATGGTTCCCTCTTTCCCAAAATGTACTTTTCAGCCAGTAATTTTGATCTTTTTGGCGGGGGGGAGGGGCTAAGTTTGAACCCACCACCTCCAGCATATGGGGCCGGCACCCTACCCTTTTGAGCCACAGGCGCTGTCCCTCGATCTTTTTATTCTGCCTAATCTGACCAGGGGTAAAAATTGACTCTTTCCTTTCACTCTTATTGAATCTTTACCATTGTACAAGTTAGGGTTTTTATTTGTTTGGTTTTTGAGACAGAGTCTCACTGTCACCTGGGTAGAGTGCTTTGGCATCATAGCTCACAGCATTCTCCAGTTGTTATGCTCAAGTGATCCTCTTGCCTTAGTCTCTTAAGGAACTGGGACAACTGGCTCCCACACAATAACTGGCTAGTTTTTTTCTATTACTAGTAGAGACAGGGGTCTTGCTCTTGCTCAGGCTGGTCTCGAACTCCTGAGCTCAGGCAGTTCACCCACCTCAACTTCCCAGAGTGCTAGGATTATCGGCATGCGCCATGGTGCTGGGACACAACTTAGGTTTTTAACTCAGTACCTTTAGTAGTTAGTGACTTGTATGAAAATTAATCAGCAACTGACTGGTAAACCACTTACTAAATTTTTTAGTAAGTTCTCTTTTAACTTGGAGCATTTTCTTTGAAGAAATTCTCTTATTGCCTAGGGATAGTATATGTAGTCTGAACACAGACTTTAGTGATGGGTAGGTTTGGCAGGAGGATTGATAGGTTTCCTCTGACCAGCTGACATGCTGGACTCTGCATAAAATAGCCTTTGTGAAATGGTGACGTCCTGTCTCTTGAGTGCTCTCCTGGTCTTTGTGAAATGGTGACGTCCTGTCTCTTGAGTGCTCTCCTGGTCTGCCTCTTACCTGTGACGAGACCTCCCCCCTCATAACTGTGATTCCAGGTGATGACACATCTCCATGTCATTGAAGAAAGAAGGAACCAAAGCCTGTCTCTGCTCTACAAAGTACCCTATGTAGCCCAAGAAATTCAAGAGGAAATTGGTGGGTACTGATCATACCAGGTTGGCTAGAACTTCTTGCTTAGGCTCGGGAGTGGTAACTGGGCAAGTGGGAGCAGTAAGGCAGAGCAGTGGGCATTGGCACCCTGTGGTTCCGGAAGTCTGGAATCTGCTGGAGCTTACATGACAAGGTCAAGGAGTAGCCAAGGACACACTTACTGGCTGGGAGCCACAGAGCTTTGAGTTTCATTGACCTTCTGTTAGCAGAAGAAAACCTAGGGTGTGAAATTGCAAGGGACCAGGAAGTTTCCTGTTACCATTTCCCCCTGAATTGCTGATGTTTTAGAACATCCTACTTTATGTAAGTTCTCACCTTCTCTCCTAGTCTTTTTATTCATTTGTCCAATAAATTTTATTTTGTCTGCTCTTGGCTAACAGAAGAGTGGTGCCCAAGCAGACCTCTGCTGGAGCTCATATTATAGCAGGAGAGAAGCAGACATTGAAGTACGAAAACAAGTGTTGGGTAGTGATGAGTTAACTAGAGCAGGGTGTGGAGAGAGGCCGGTGGTCAGGGTAGCTGCCTGTGGGGGCGGAGGCCTGAGACCCAAGTGGGGAGATTATAAAGGATTAGTGGAGGGGACTGTGACCACAAAGGCCTCACGTGTTGGTCAGGTGGCACATCTGAGTGGATGAGCATGGCCGGGACACAGCAAGGTGGGGAGAGGGAGGAGGCCAAGGAAGTAGGCCAGGGACTGATGGGAAGAGATAGAGGAAGAGCAGGGAGTTTGGGTTTTATTCCAGGTTGGTGGGAAGCCATTAGAAGGTTTTGACTAGGAAATGAGTAGGTCTGGATGATGCTTTTTAGAACTTGAATTTTTTTAAAAACTTACTTGTCTACTATGTGGAAAGTTGATTAAAATTGGAAGCCAGCCAGGAAATGATTGTAAAAATCCGCAGTGTGCACTAAGGTGCTGCTGGAGGAGCTGGGGCCCAGGACAGTGGGGTGGTCTCTAGGAGATGCCCAGGTGTGCCTGCAGGGCTGGGGATGCATGAGAGCTGCTCGTTGACTGGGATGCTAGGTGGGGAAGGAAGTCAGAGGTCCTTTCATACACACTAGAATAGAAGTTACTGTCGGGCATTGCGTGGAGGTCTAAGGTAGGCTGTTAGATGAGGCCGAGGCTGGGCAGTAGGGATAGGAGTTTGGGAGTTGAGGTATGCATGTGGTTTAAAATCACATACATACCTCATACACTGGGGGGAAGTGGGTCAGAGGGTCTGAACTCGCAATTATGTGGGATGAATGAGTCTGGAGACAGAACGGACAGCATGGGGACTATAGTGTTGTCTGCTGAAAATTTGCTGAGAGTGCATTTGGGTGTTCTTGCTCCCCAAATGCATTGCTCTTACCAAAGCAAGGTAGCCATGGAAGGTTCCGGGTATGTTAATTTACAGGACAGCAGTAATCACTGTGTACGTGTATATTAAAACATCTTGTGTACACCTTGAATATATACAGTTTTTTAAAAACCAAAAATCTGTGGTATATGACGAGACCACATAACTGGAGTGTGGAGATGGAAAGGAGAGGGGTGGTGCCTGCGGCCCCCTGTGCTGGGCTCTGCAGTGCTGCAGTCAGGAAAGGCGGTTCAGGTTAGTCTGGAGCCGTCACTGGTCTCCTCGGCACCTCTCCAGCTCTAGAGTGGCAGGAGTTAGCCCTCTCGGGGGTTCAGGTTAGCCCTTTCAGGCCACAGTGTGGGTTCTGTGCCTGGATGCCAATCCTCCTACAACCTGCTGTCTCTGCCTTCAGATGAGCTCCTCCAGGAGCAGCGTGCAGACATGGACCAGTTCACCGCCTCCATCTCGGAGACCCCTGTGGACGTCCGGGTGAGCTCTGAGGAGAGTGAGGAGATCCCACTGTTTCATCCCTTCCCGTCCTTACCTGAGAACGAAGGTGTGTGTAAGTGACAGTACCACTTGTGGGCAGCAGCGGGGAGGAAGAAATGAGAAAGTTACAGTCAGATTTTTGGAACTGGGTTGAGGTGGGCAGGTTGTGCTGCTCTGGGAGTCAGAGGAAGGGAGACTGACCGTGGGCAGGGAGCGTCTGGGTCCTTCTCTGTTTCGCAGATGGACATGTTCAAGGCCACTGCTCTTTCAGCTTGTGTAATGCCTTACATGTGGGAGGTACCTGGCAGCGTATATAGCACCTTCGTGTTATCCATTACATTACCTTCTGGTAACAAACATCTTGGGATTGTCTGGAGGTAATTGATGGAGAGGCCAAGGTGCAGGGCTGGCTCAGGGGTCACGTCTGACACAAGTCGGGGTGAGAATCTGTGTCCTAGGCAGGCAGTCTTTCCTTTATTCCCTTGCTGGTTCTTGATGTGTGAAAGTATCTCTGAAAGCTGTGAGCCTGCTCCAAAAGTAAACAGGTTGCCGAGACTGGTGCGCGTGACCAGATTCTGTTTGTTGCTGTTGCACTGGTGATAATGATGGCAATGGCCACAGCTGTGCAGTGCTGGTGGCATGGCAACTTTAGCTGATAATTTTTACATGGCACTTGCACTTGGTCCTTAACGTAACCCTCTAAGGTAGGTACTTGAGTGTCCCCATTTGGGGATTCTGAGGTTTGAAGAGGTTAAGGGACTTGCCCAAGGTTCTGTAGAGTATGGGTCTCCACCCAAGCTGCTTTGGTCCTGCAGTCACTGTGTTACAGTCACATAGCTCAGGCTGGACATTGTGCAGGAACAGGCTTGAGGAAGGCGCCAAATTGGAGGTGAGGTAGGGGTGGGTCTGCATTCAGCTGAGCCCTCAAACCTTGGCATAAACGCCTCTAAACCAGTCCTCTCGGAAGTACAGGCTCAGTGCCCTGGAGCCTCCAATAGGAAAGCAGGCCCTGAGGAGGTGGCAGGTGCAGAAAGGCACCTTCCGTCCCAACACCTGCTCCTGCCACAGACCCAGACCTCTGGCCTGCAGGTGGCTGTGCCTGGACACGTGTGTGCTTGTTTGGGATCAGGGCATCTCAGACACGGGGAGCTAGGGCCTCATCTCCTGTCGGCATACCAGTCAAACTAACTTCAGTGTTTGCTGTTTTCTAAGAAAAACGATTTTGTGTACTAAGTCAATTTTCCGGAATTTCCCTGAAGAGGCCAAAACTAGACCTGCTACTCTCTTCTGTCCTGTCAGGGTTATCCTCCCACGGTTTGCCTGCATCTTACTGCTGGTCTGTTTATGGGATGTTTCAAGCATGTTTTTAAGGAAGAATATGTTTTGTTCAAATTATAGAGACATTCTAAGAAAGGAATTTTAAAAGAAGCCATTTTCTTTCTTAATCTCCTTTTGTGCTATTTTATTTTGTTTTTTATTGTTTTCCTTTCTGCTAGACACTCAGCTGGAATTGAACCACCCAATGAGAAAAGGTCAGTTTGTCAGAGATGTGTCCTTCCAGACGGCCATTCCTTCCCACTCCCTAGTGTGTCAGAAATCTCATTCCCTGATTCATATCATTACCTGATGGTTTTCCACCTCATTGCTTCCAACATGGCTGTGAGTGGAGCCGGGGTAGCCCGGGCTGCGTGTTGCTGCCAGGTCAGCCTGGCTTCCCAGCACTCAGAGCTTCAGAGGGCTGGTTCCTGTGTGGCACCCTTAGCTTTCCCTCTGGGATATCCAGAGAATGTACAGTAACCAAAATAGATGGTTTCATAAATCTTTTCAATCTGGATAGGATTTGTTTGTTTGTTTTTTTGAGACAGGGTCTCACTCTGTTGCCTTGGGTGGAGTGCGGTGGTGTCATCACAGCTCATTGTAGCTCCCATCTCCTGGGCTCAAGTCATCCACCTGCCTCAGCCTCCTGAGTAGTGGGGACTTTAGGTGATGCCACTGCACCTGGCTCAGAATTTTTCTATTTTTTGTAGAGATAGAGTCTTGATATGTTGCCCAGGCTGGCGTCAAGTGATCTTCCTGCCTTAGCCCCAAGAGTGCTGGGATTTAACAGTCATGAGCTGCCAGGCCCGGCCTCATCTGGATACATTTTTTACAATGTGCCCAGTTTACACAGGTTGGTTTTGAATAGGCTTCATTTACAGTCAGGTGGAGAGTCTCGTCCTTGGACCTCTGTTTTCTCTGCTGTTCCCACTTCATGTCTTTTATTTTTAGCTTTCTTTGCCCTCTGTCTGTGCCGGTTGTCTCAGGTCCACTGAGTTGTAGTGTCCCTTAGAACGTTAGAAGCAGGTGTAGACAAGCAAGTGCTGGCTGTGCTAACATCACGTAGAGCACTACACAAAATGCTTTGCACACTCCATCTCTGTACCCACTGACCATCCTGCAGGGCAGGAGCTCCAGTGTGTAGACGAGACAATTGGAGATGTTTCTGAGATGACGTGATTCATGCTGAGTCATGAGTGTAAGTTGTAGAGGATCCAGGAACCCGGTTTGCCATTCTCCAAGCCCATGTGATTCCTGTCACCTAAATTGCCTGTGTCAGTCTCAGGTGATGGGGCGGCCTGACCTCTAGTGCCCTGTGCACAGTCCAGGCATTTCAGTTCTTAATGAACTATGTGAGCTCACTCTTTAGGCTTTGGCAGACTTTTATGAATGGACCGAAGTTGCGTTCCCTGGCTCAGAGTTTGGTATCCTGGTTTACATGACAGGTTGTTCTCAGAACATAAAAATGCAATTGGCTTGGCGCCTATAGCTCAACCGGCTAAGGCGCCAGCCACGTACACCTAAGGTGGCGGGTTCGAATCTTCAGCCCGGACCCGCCAAACAACAATGACTGCTGCAACCAAAAAAAAAATAGCCGTGCGTTGTGGCGGGCGCCTGTGGTACCAGCTACTTGGGAGGCGGAGGCAAGAGACTCACTTGAGCCCAGGAGTTGGAGGTTGCTGTGAGCTGTAATGCCACAGCACTCTACCCAGGGGGACAGCTTGAGGCTCTGTCTCAAAAAAAAAAAAATGCAATTTGAATTTTCTAAAAATCATTTATATGTAAATGCTGTGTTTTGTTATACTTAGATGTGCCTCTTCTTGGAGATGACTGTACCAATGTTTTTTTTTTTTCAACAGCACAACTTAGGTGTCCATAAAGATGAATTTTCTAGAAGTTTAACTGGCTTTTACCTTTGTATTCAAAGTGCTATGAGTTGGGAAAATTTGACCACTCCCCTTTGGTCTCTTAGAGTCTTGTTTACATACTTTTTGAAACCAGTCAGTGGTCAGTGTTTAAGAAACACATGGATTACACCACCAGAGAAGCGTTTGAACACTTGAGATTGGTGACAAGCTGGGTCAGTGCCACACTAGTTTTCAGAGGGGTTTCACACTAGTTTCACACTACTTTTCCCCCATGTAACTGTTAAAATTCTTAGGAAGAGAAAGATGGATGAGGCTCAGAGATGGGTTTGTTGGACTGGATCATAAGCATCCTCCCTGAGGCACTTGCCTTCCCGATTCTTCCTTCTCAAGTAGTTGGAGTGCAGAATTGCTATTTCATTGGCATCTTGAGACTACAAAAGCCAACTCTGATTTAACTAGAATCAAGTTGTGCAATTCTTCTTTAAAGTGGAAATTTTGGAAAAAATTACATCATTTTTGGCTGCAGTATACTGAGTTAATGCATTAGCTAGTCTTCAAGTTCAGCAGCTACAGTAGCTGTTATTAATTGCTCTGTGTTGAGAATGAGTCTAGCTGTGAGCCGGAAAGCTCTGCTGTGGCTGGGCCTTGTGTCCTTGTCTGCCTCGGACAGGCCCAGGGACACCAGTGCTTTGCACGCCTTCAGGTTGGAATCTTGCTTGCAAGTAGTCACCTTAGGGTGCCAAATATGTCATCAGGTGGGTCCATTTACGTTTATAAAGGTTCAAATCCAGTCATTTGCATGGAAATTAACTGTTGTTAAGAAACTCTTATAGCTAGAAATCACATGCTTTGGAGCTAAAAATAGACGATTGCGTGTCACTTTCCAGCCCCCTGGGTCTGCACAGCCCCATCGCCCTGCATGTTCGGATGCCGTATTTGGAGCATCACCCACGAGCTGTTGTCCTGGGCACTATCTGACCTTGCTCTTCTCGCTCAGTTTAGAGAAAGGTGCTTTGCATCCTGGTGTTGAATCCTCTTGTGGATGGAGCACAGTCTTTCCTGTTTGTTTGGAATAACCATTTAGAATGTGACCGACTGTCATCTAGGCACTGAGAGGCAGGCCACCTAGTGGCAGACAGAAGGAAGCTGATAATTACAAACTGGGGGTTTTAGTGCTGTAACCTGGGAATGTGTCGCAAGAAGAGCTGAAACTTGAAGGACAAAAAGAGCAGGGGGTGGTGGGAGTGTATTTAAGGCAGAAGGAGTTGCATGTGGGCCACACCATCACGCTGCAGATAGACATGCAGATCACTGCTGGGTGAGGACCCAGACGCTGCAGCCGCAGGCTCGTGATGCCACACACAAGGCTGCTGCGTGTTTTCCCCACCAGATGCCCTCGGACTCTGTAGGTCTCATGGTGAGCGTTCTCCCCGAAGGCTTGCGTTGCGGTTTTCTGAGTTGGACACACATCTGCACTCCCTCCTCTGTTATGCCCATCAGCCCTCCGAAACCACCTGTGTCATTCATCCATGTGGAGCACAGGGGATGTGGTAGCAGGTCACCGAGGGAGGGCCCTTGGGCGGGAGTTTGCTGCTGCTGTGAGAGCGGCATGAGGCCAGCTGTCCTTGGAAACTCTGCTGCACTCTCTCTCCATTCAGGATCTGGAGTGGGAGAGCAGGACAGGGGACTGATCGGTGCTGAAGAGAAAGTGATTAACAGTAAGAATAAAGCGGATGAACACATGGTGAGCCCCCTGGTTCTCTTTCATAGCGTGTTTGACTCCTGAGACTCAAGACGTGGCCGGTGTCGGGCCAGGGCCCCATGGTGGGGGGTGGAGCCCCAGCTGCTCCCACTGGCTGTCTTATTAGCATGTGGGTAGGAGGAGGAGTGAAAATTCTTCTTAAGCAGTAGCTTATTACATCCTGCTATACAGGAGGAAAATATATTTGCAACTAATGGCAAAAAAAAAAAAAAGGCCCCGTTAGAGGCCATTTTCAAGTGAGTATAGAGCTTGAGTGACTTGAGATTGGAGTAGAGTCGGGTTTCATTCTTGTTCCATCACAGGTTATGCTTCTCCTTTTACTCCTCTGGCATTTTCTGACTTTCATATTTCTGGATTGTCCTCAGTTGAGTTTGATATTTAAATGTGGCATCTTAGTTATCTGTCCTGAAACACTGCTCCACAGCAGTTACTTACAGGGAAGTGCAGGTGGAAACCCTCACGGGGCCAGCCTGCTGGACACTTGCCCCTACTTCAGGGTTTGGTGAGTGGGTCCAGACATCTGTGACAGCACTGACTGGTCAGTGTCTGCTCCACACCCCACAAACAGTAAATGGAGGGGGAAGCAGCAGTGGTGTTCATACACATGTCCCCTTCACCGCTTGCTAGTCAATGACATCCTCTTGGCTGTTTCAGGTCGTTGATGAGACTCTGGATGTTAAGGAAATGATTTTCAATTCCGAGAGGGTTGGCGGCCTTGAGGAAGAGCCGGTAGGTACCTGGCTGTGGGGCCTGATGCCGAGGGTCCTGTCAGGCTCACTGTTTCTCCTGTGGGTGCAGTGGAGGAGAGGCCCAGTCTGTTAAGTACATGAGGGTCCCTCATCCCCATCTTCCCCATACTATTTGATTAAGAAAGCTAAAATTAAAATCTCAGTGGAGGTTGGGAAAGTGTGTGGCTCTCTCCATATGGATGGTTGCCTACAGGTCAGGAGCTTGGTGCCACCTTGGAGTTCAGAGACCTGCCTTTAAAGCAGCGTGGCCCTTGCTGAGTTGTTTGGCTCACAGCGGCCTGATGGTCAGTGGAGCCTTGTTCTGTGTCTGCTTTGTCATTCAGGAATCCGTGGGGCCTCTGCGGGAGGACTTCAGTCTGAGCAGCAGTGCCCTCATTGGCCTGCTGGTCATTGCAGTGGCCATTGCCACGGTCATAGTCATCAGCCTGGTGCTGCTGAGGAAGAGGCAGTATGGCACCATCAGCCACGGGATCGTGGAGGTGAGGGGCTGGTGGGGGGGAGGGTGTCTCTGTGTGCTCTGGGCCAGGGGTGGGGGAGAGGACTGTGAAGAGTTCAGACTTCTCAACCTCCCAACTACTGGGCCTGCTGCTGTCGGCTAAATGACTCTCTGAATTCTTTGGTCACATTTTGGAAGTTAGCAACTAATACACAGGTCTAATTATAAAGGGCTGTGGCCAACGTTCAGCATTAATTTGAGCCTTGAGGCTCGACACCTGTAGCTCAAGCAGCTAAGGCGCCAGCCACATACAGCTAAGCTGGTGGGTTCTAATCCAGCCCGGGCCCGCCAAACAACAATGATGGCTGCAACCAAAAAATAGCTGGGCATTATGGTGGGCACCTGTAGTCCCAGCTACTTGGGAGGCAGAAGCAGGAGACTCACTTAAGCCTGGGAGTTGGAGGTTGCTCTGAGCTGTCATGCCACAGCACTCTACCCAGGGTGATAGCTTGAGACTGTCTCAAATGAATAAATAATAATTTGAGCCTTGACTCAATGAATGTCAGAGTCATGAGAACATTTTATGCTAGAGAGGGTGAAAACTATTACCAGATTATTATCTTAGTGTTTCCATTTTATTTAATATTATTATTTTCATTTTGAGACAGAGTCTATGTCACCCTTGGTAGAGTGCCATGGCCCACAGCTCACAACAACATCAGACTCCTGGGCTTAAGTAATTCTCTTGCCTCAGCCTACCAAGTAGCTGGGAGTACAGACACCCACCACAACACCCAGCTATTTTGTTGTCATTGTTGTTTAGCAGGCCCAGGCTAGGCTCAAACTTGCCAACCTCGTTGTATGTGGCCAGCGCTGTACTCACTGAGCTACAGGTGCCAAGCCTATTATTATTTTTTTGAGACAGAGTCTCAGTCACCTTGGATAGAGTGTGGTGGCATTGTAGCTCACAGCAACCTCAAACTCTGAGGCTTTGAGGAGGTTCTCCTGCCTCAGCCTCCCAAGTAGCTGGGACTACAGGCACCTACCAGAACAATTGGCTAGTTTTTTCTATTTGTAGTAGAGATGGGGTCTTGCTTTTGCTCAGTTTGGTCTCGAACTCCTGAGCTCAGGCAATCTACCACACCACACCCAGACCTAGTGTTCCCTTTTTAGATATTTAAGAGTAAGGGACTGAGGCTCACACCTGTATTTAAGAGTAAGGGACTGAAGCTTACACTTTGGGAGGCCAAAGCAGGTAGATTACTTGAGCTCTCATGAGTTTAAGACCAACCTGAGCAAAAGCAAGACCCTGTCTCTACTAAGAATAGAAAAACTGAGGCAAGAGGATCACTCAAGCCCAAGAGTTGGAGGTTGCATAGAGCTATGACACCACAGTACTCCACATAGGATGACAGATTGAGACTCTGTCTCAAAAAAGGAAAAAGAATAGAGTTAAAAGACTGCTACTAGTCCTATTTTTTAATAGGAAGAAAAAAACAAAAAAATCAATAGGGAATTTAGAAGGAGCCAAAGCATCCTGTTTTCTGTTCTGTCTTCTAATTAGTGATTGAAATTCTTGCCACTGTTGGGGGAGTGTCTAGTCTCTTTATTACTGAATATAAACCCAGTAAGGAATAGAATGTGCTGTGGAAAGTCAGCTCAGATGCAAGTCTTAGTTGTTGGGTTTTATCTCCCACTGGAAACCAGCCTCCCTGTAGGACTTCAGAGCTGGAAAAGATCAGAGGTGGTGTGGTTCCCCTCCTGATTTCATAGCTGAGTTAGGGGGCTTGCCTCAGCCACCCCAGGTAGTAAGTACTGGAACTGAGACTTACTTGCCTCTGTGTTACCAGGCACCCCGTTGACTGTCATCTTCCACATGGACGAAGCTTTCAGGGCTCTGGTTTCAAAGGCATTACCTCTCTGCCCCCTTTTTTTCCTCCTCCTAGGCTCTTTGCACCAGCTCTCATTTGGTCTAATGGTAGCAGGATGCTGGCTGCTTTTGGTCCCCATGGGATTGTGCAGCAAACAACTTCAGTCTCCCCACACCCCGTGCTGACGTCCTCACTGGTACTGTGGTGAGCTTTGACCTTTGTCTTTCCAGGTTGACCCAATGCTCACCCCAGAGGAGCGCCACCTGAACAAGATGCAGAACCATGGCTATGAAAACCCAACCTACAAATACCTGGAACAGATGCAGATCTAAGCGGCAGGGTGTACGTGGCGCCCTGGCTGGAGTGGGGCGGTGCAGGTGGCCAGAAGAGGCTGCCCAGCGATTTGGATTAACTACTGACCAGCATTTGCTGCCAGAGGGTTTCATCTTACACCCTGACTTCTTGGATCGTTAAGACTATAAAGTACTACTGTAGAATTGCAATCTCCATTCTTTTAAATGGGTGAAAAATGTTAATATAACAATATATGATATATAAACCTTAAATGAGAAAAATGATCTATTGCAGATATTTGACTGATGTAGTTTTCTTTTTTAAATTAATCAGAAATCCCACTTCTGTTGTATTGTCTCACACATGCTCTCTGTGTAAATGGGAAATGTTGGTTTTCAGTGATAGGCTATATGCGCAGGCTGTTTGTCTCAGTTACACTGTGCGGGTCAACTCTAGGCTCATTCCCTGCCCTGCCTTCTATTGAAGCAGAGAGGGCCCTGTGTCCTTAAATGAGCTTTCAGGAAGTAGCCGAGAGGCTGGGTGGACTAGGGAACTGGAAGTGACCACTGAAGCACACGCTGGGCAGCCCTCTCACGGTGATTTTAAAGGACCAGGTCCTCACAAGTCTGGCATTTCTACTGCTGGGCACCTTGGTGTCTCCACACAAATGCTGTCGCCAAGGCGGTTAAAATCGTTTTCATTCCGGCCCCTTAGTGAGCCTGATGCACACAGATGAGGGCGTCCACTGCTGCTTTCCTCCTGAATCCAGTTCTTCCACGGAAACTAGCCTGTAGTTGGTATATGGCGTTCTTCCATCTCGGCCGTTTCCTAATGTAGCTTTTTACTGTCCACTTCCCCTTCCAAGTACGTCTAGACGTGTGGTCTCTTCCTCCGCGGCAGTTTCCCCCCACAGGCACTGACCCTCCCCCTCCCCTTTGTGCCCTCACTCTGCCTCCCCTGCCACCAGCCTCCTCAGGGTCCCCCAGGAGAAGGCCACAGTAAGGAGGCAGCTGATGGCACAGGGGGGAGTGGAGGTTTGTTTTTATGTGAAAGGAGAATGTTCCAGGTTGTACGCTAAACTGATCTGTAGACAGACACTGTGGAAAGCTTTGAAGATTCCTATCTCTTCCACGAGTCTTTGTGATGCTTGTACAGTTGATGTTGATGCTCACAACGTTTTTTTTTTTTTAATTCCTTTTCTTTTTTCTTTTTTAAAATATGAAGGTTCTGGTAACCTGTGGTGTGTTTCTTTTCTGTTTTCCGGTGATGTGTTTTTTTCTTCCTTGCCTTTGACCCTCTCGGTGTCTCTTCCCACTATGCACAGATTGAACTTCACCTACAAACTCCTGACTGTGATCTGTGGAGAATGTACAGAGTTTAAACACATCAATAAATACTTTAACTTCCACTGAGACTCCTTGCTTCGCTGACCGTGGCACTGACCTGCGATGGTGGCTCTGCCCCTCCAGCCTTCCAGTCCTCAGGCTAAAATACGTCCCCTCAAGCCAGTCTTGACACTTGGGCTGAAATTCCACTTTTCATTGATAAAATAAGAGGGAAAGTCTGCCTGGAACATTTGTCTGGCAAAGTTTAATGTGGGCAACTAATATTTGTTAATATGAGACTTTTCTTAATGTGGGCAACTAGTATTTGTTAATAATGAGACTTTCCTTAATGATACTGGGAAATGACGAGTAGAGCTTCGTGGCTGGGTTTTCAGAGCAACGTTTACAGCTTCTGTTTCTTTCTTGAGTAACTTGCTGCCAGAGGTCACGTCTTCCACCTGCGGGTCCCCACTGCTTAGTGCATTGCCGGTTCAAAGACATGGTGTGGTTGCTGAGGTGACACACACCTGTGCCTAGATGGACGTGATGTGGACCACTGTGATGCATATTTCTGGGGATGCTGGCGTGGGAGAGCAATCTCATGAGCCTCTAGCCAGGAAGCTTCTTGGAGCCAGATGTCGAGCAGGCTGGCTCTGCAGAGGGATCCAACTTCCAGACTCTGCCTCCTGCACTGGCCTCTCAAGTTGCTGCTGGGGGAAGTTGCGAAGAAGAGGAAACTTTGTAAATTTTTTTTTTTCTTTTTGAGACAGTCTCACTTTGTTGCCTCAATAGAGTGCTGTGGCGTCATAGCTCACAGCAACCTCTAACTCTTGGGCAAAAGCAATTCTCTTGCCTCAGCCTCCCAAGTAGCTGGGACTGCAGGTGCTCGCTACAACACCTGGCTTTTTTTTTTTTTGGGTAGAGACATAGTCTCACTTTATCGCCCTCAATAGAGTGCAGTGGCATCACACAGTTCACAGCAACTTCCAACTCCTGGGCTTAGGCGATTCTCTTGCTTCAGCCTCCCAAGTAGCTGGGACTACAGGAGCCCACCACAGCGCCTGGCAATTTTTTTGTTGCAGTTTGGCTGGGGCCGGGTTCAAACCCACCACCCTTGGTATATGGGGCCGGTGCCCTACCCACTGAGCCATAGGTGCCGCCCGACTCCTGGCTATTTTTATTTTTATTTTTATTTTTTTTGAGACAGAGCCTCAAGCTGTCCCCCTGGGTAGAGTGCCATGGCTTCACTGCTCACAGCAACCTCCAACTCCTGGGCTCAAGTGAGTCTCCTGCCTCAGCCTCCCAAGTAGCTGGGACCACAGGCGCCCACCACAA
>CAUYTI010076886.1:0-15617 GCA_963575145.1 Galago senegalensis | reverse complement strand
ACACCACATGTGAGTATGCAGCAGAGAAAGACAGAAAGAGATGGACCTGGAAAAGGCCGTGTATTGGTGTGTTTCACCGTAATTTACAAAGGAAGAGGTAGGGACCAGAGCATGTGTCCATATGGACTGTGAGAAAAGACAAGGAGTGGCAGAGACCAAATCATTTGTGGTTATGGATCACAGGACATCAAAAGGTGATGGGTTGGGGCAGTACCTGTGGCTCAAAGGAGTAGAGCACTGGCCCCATATGCTGGAGGTGGGGGGTTCAAACCCAGCCCCAGACAAAAACTGCAAAAAAAAAATAAAAGTGATGGGTTATATGTCAGTATGGATCATAGGAAGAAAGGATAGGTGGTTAGAACTGTATCGTTTGTAGCTTTGGGTCACAGCGAGAGATAAAATATTGGTGCTGACAGATCATATGAGGCACAGATTACATGGTAAAAGAAAGATCATATGTGGGAATGGGTCATTAGATGATTGAATGAGATTAGCAGGGACACATCATGTGTCAGTAAAGATCACAGTAATTTCGAAGGGGAAGGGCAGGTCCAGGCCACTTGTTGGTATAGATAAGAGGAGAGAGCGTCTTAGATACTAGTTCATCCCTTAGTATTGATCATAGGAAGACAGAAATAAATGGGCAGAGCCACTCTGTGTGTTTGTATGAATCAAATTCAGAAAGAAAGAGATGGAGCCGAGTCCATATCTTACATGGAAATCAGTTATAATAAGACAGTAAAAGATAGGCAAAGCCAGATCACATGGGCATGAATCATAGGATCACAGGAAAGGATAAATGAAGGATATACAGTCATAAAGAGCTGTAATGGACATTAGAAACTCAGGAGGGGGGAAGGTGGGAAGCATGAGGGATAAAAATCTACCTATCAAGTACATTGTACACTATTCTGTTGACAGGTACACTGAAAGCCATTACTTCAACATGGTACAATTCATGTACATAACAAAAAACACTTGTACCCCTAAATGTTTTTGTTTGTTTTGTTTTGTTTTGTTTCGTTTGAGACAGTCTCAAGCTGTCACCCTGGATAGACTGCTGTGGCATCACTACTCACAGCAATCTCAAACTCTTGGGCATAAGCGATCCTCTTGCCGCAGACCACCAAGTAGCTGGGACCCCAGGCACCCGTCAGAACACCCGGGTATTTTTGGTTATAGTTGTTATTGTTGTTTGGTGGGCCCAAGTTGGATTTTAAACCACCAGTTCCAGTGTATGTGGCTGGAGGCTTAGCCACTTGAGTTTTAGGGGCCCAGCCTCCCTAAATGTTTTGAAATAAAATTTAAAAAGAAAGATATAGGCAGATCAGATGATTCATGGATATGGACCACAGGAAGCCTGTAAGAAATGGGCAGAGCCAGATCATGTGTTGGTATGGATCACAGGTAAACAGAGATTTGCAGGGCCAGGCAAACCCTATGTTGGTACGTGGTCAGATAATTAAGTTCACAATTTCATCCTAGAAAAAGTACTACATGCCTCATTGCTGAATATCACTATAGTCACGCTTAAGGGATTCCCTTTGGGAAGCTATGCACCAACGCCAGTGCCTAACCTACCCTTCAGAGTCATTTTGGAACTCTTTTTCTAGAATGGCTGCCAGACCATCGGACAAGGTTTGACAAATAAGTTCACAAACTTGTCCTAGAAAAACTGCTTTGAAGGGTGAATTGGGTGCCGGTAGGGACAGACTATATGGGTATGAAAATCAGAAAGAGAGTGTCTCGGTGCCTGTGGCTCAGTGCCTGTGGCTCAAGTGGCTAAGTCACCAGCCACATACACCTAAGGTGGCGGGTTCGAATCCAGCCCAGGCCCACCAAGCAACAATGATGGCTGCAACCAAAAAATAGCCTGGCGTTGTGGCGGGCGCCTGTGGTCCCAGCTACTTGGGAGGCAGAGGCAGGAGACTTGCTTGAGTCCAGGCATTAGAGGTTGCCATGAGCTGTTATGCCACAGCACTCTACCCAGGGGGACAGCTTGAGGCTCGGCCTCAAAAAAAAAAAAAAAAGAAAGAAAGAAAAGAAAATCAGAAAGAGAGAGAGAAAATAGTAGAGATCAGATCATTTCTGGATAAGGATCACAGAAAGACTAAAAGAGAAGGGCAGAGGTATAATTAACATCTGGGTGTGGATCATACTAAGAAAGAAAGATATGAGCAGAAATTGTGCCATGTTAGGTATGGATCACAAGAAGACAGAATGAGATGGGCAGAGCTATATTACGTGTGGATGTGAATCACAGGGAGACCAAATCATATGCATGGGTGGATCATGTTTAGACCAAAAGAGTTGGGTAAGAGTTAGTTCATGGTTGGGTGTGAATTGCAATAAGACAGAAAGGTATGAGCAGCCAATGCTATCATATAGGTTTGAATCACAGGCACACAGAAAGGGATCAGCACAGACAGATCGTGTGTGTGTGAATCACAGACATAAGGAAATGGGCAGGGCCAGATTAAGTATAAGTATGGATCACAGGAAGAAGGAAAGAAATGGGTAGGTTAGATCAGATCCTATGTAAGGAAGGATCACAGTGAGATAGAAATAGATGGGCAGGGCCAGATTATGTGTGCATATGGATTACAGGAAAAAGAAAGAAACTGGTAGGGTTAGACCGGATTACATATGTGGGTGGGTCACAATTGGACAGAAGACGGGCACAGCCAGATCAAGTGTGGGTATGGATCTTGGTTAGACAGAGAGAAGATGGGCAAGGACAAATTACGTGTGAATATGGATCACAGTAGGAAAGAAAGGCATGGGGCAGGGCCCAGATCACCTGTGGGAATAGATTATTGTAAAACAGAAAATGAGGGGCTGGGAGCAGTACATGGGCATATATATATATTAGACTAAGACAGAAAGATATGGGCTGGGAGGATATCACATATAGGTGTGGATCACAGCAACACAGAAAGAGAAGTGCAGGCCAGATTATGTGTGGGTGTGAAACATAGAAGGGATGGGTAGAAAAACAGGCTGTATCATGGGTATGTACGGATCACAGTTAGAGAGGGACAGGGATTATATTGTGTGTAGGTTTCAGTCACAGATTTGTTCTCTGTCACTCTGCTCTTCTCATTAGTTTATAATCCAGAATTTTGTCCAGTGTTAACCTGGGGAGGTTTTCAAGGAAACAGTTCTATAACAGAAGTAATCCAACACAAACCACCTGCTTGTCTCTATATTATCATTAAGGAGGCCACAAAGTCTCAATTCCTTGCACCTCCTCTGAAATCCTTGTCCTCCCCAACATTCATTTTCCACATGTCCTCCAGTCTCCCGGGCATGCTGTGAACTTAACTGATAAACCTGGTCCTTGCCATGTTTTCTACCTTACAACTTTCATCCCACCAGTTGAGCTTCAGCTGTTGTGTGTGCATGGATAAAACCTAAATATATGTGTGAGGCAGAGAAGGCTGGTTATTGGCTAATTCAGCTTTCTTGGATTAAAAGCCTCTGGGCTGGGCATGTGGCCACATTGTTACAACACTCCCCAGAGGCTAGGAGTGGCTGAATGGTGATGTGCATGTGATGGCAGCAGTTGGGGCAACCATGCTGGGCCATGTGATGGAAGCCAGATCCTCAGAAAAGCAGAACAAAAACCTGAGAGGGGCCCAGATGCCTGATATAAGTGGAGCATCTTCAGGCAGCCAGTGTGGAGAGAAGAGAAATGAGTTGCTGTCTTTTGGAAGCTTCTGGCATTTGTGGTGTCTCTGTTAAAGTAGCCACATACTGTCTCAACTACAGCAGGCAATGACAACTGAAGGAGGGAGGGATGGGCACTTCAGCAATTGGTGCTTTCCTCTCCTCCCCACCCCTGCACCTCAAGGTGGAGTATTAGCATCCAAGGCCTTGGGAGAAAGTGGGGGGAGTCAACACAGGTACTTGGGGCTCAGACAGGTACACGGCAGACAGCGGGGGTGGCAGATCTCATCACTCATGATGAGATTCCTCCCTGAGGACACCGCTAACAAAGCAGGGACTGGGGAGGGGTAGGCTGGCAACAAGAAGACGGGCAAAGACTCAGGAATGATGAGTAGGAGATGCCTGTGGGTGTGGAGGTGGAAACATTATGCAATAGTTGGATACACAGGCCAGGAACTCAGGAGAAAGTTCAGGAAGGGAGCTTTGGCTGTAAAGGTCATGATGGGGATGGTTGATTTTGTGGTTCATGTCTCAAGGTCTCAGTATCTTCCAATTTTACGTCCCAGACTGCAGCCTGCACCATGTTTGAACAACAACTCAGGGTTTTCTGTAGCACAGTAGGTCCTCAATTTTGTGAAAGTTCTATGGATTCCTAAAAAGTGTGTGTTCTCTTTTTGAACTTAATGTCTATTAACAATGCCTTTTCCATTACTTCAGTATCTGCCATTTAATTTCACTTACATCTCTCAAAGGCGAAAAGATAGTTTTTCATTCCTGCTGCATTTCTGTTAAATTATCCATATGGTTGGGTGGCACCTATGGCTCAAGGAGTAGGGCACTGGCCCCATAAACCAGAGGTGGTGGGTTCAAACCCAGCCCAGGCCAAAAATCACACACACAAAAAAATTATCCATGTGGTCTATCGGGCTTTGTGTTCTATGTAGGAGATAAGATCCCCTTGTTCAAGACACGGCAGTTCGCCTCAATGTGCTCCTTCAGGAGATTGTTTCTGAGAAGCATTTCCTTGAGGATCTGAGCTTCTGTACTTTCCTATTGATGAGCAGGAATATGCAGAGTGACTCTCCCTAGGGGGTGTGGAGAAACAGCCAGGTGTAAGCTAGGGGATGGACAGACTGGTCTTGGAGCATTGGGTTCTATTCTCTGCCTTCCTCCTTCATTAGCATTATAATCTGTAACTTCATTTTGGGCTAAAAGGAACAGACAGCCAGGCTCCCTAATGTTCTTACTCTAAACAAAATCAATTGTATATGTGTTCCTCAGCCTTCACACTAAATTGTAATCTTAAATGGTTGCTTCCTAATGTTACTTGACTTCTTTGTATATGTGTTAAATTCTTACTGAATGTTGGAAAGTATATAAGGTAATCAGTAAAGTTTAGCTGGACCGCCGACCAGAGCGAGTCCCAGTCTCCCTTGAACATTCATTCCGTCTGCAGTTCTTTCCCTTGCGTCCCCGATCAGAAGCTCCAAAGAACATAACACCGAGACTAGGCAGTCAGCAGATTACTTTAAGCCTTGTGCTCAAGTGAGTTTGAGAAACCTGTGATAGACAAGGCCACAGACTGGACACCCTCTGGACCTTGTAGGGCACCTGCAGGCCAGCGTACAGGGCCATCTCCACACACAGGACCTGGGACCACTGTGCAAGCTTACCCTAGATGAGAAACTGCTTATGTGGTTCTTCTAGAAAAATAACTCTGCCTTATAACTTAAGTTCAAAATAACTTCACTTCTCGTTTATATTTTTTTTTGTAAATCTATCAACACTAGTTAGATAATGATCTAACTGGTGGTTCTTTCTCTAGCCTTTGAGGGAAAAGGGAGTCTATTCTGATAGTTACATCCAATAATAAGAAAGAGTAATCACTTTGGTTTAAACCTGCCTTGTAAGGTGAGTCCTGTGATCTTCAGGTGGTGGAGAGGGCTCTAAGCCTCGTGGTGGCCAAACCAGGCACACAAGTGATATGATCACAAGGACCAGCAGTCAAGAAGTTTCCCTGAAGGAGAAAAGAAATAGGCTACAAGCCTCTTCCTGCTGCAAGCCTGAGACAAACAGAGGGATCCAATGGGGAGCGATCTCTGAGCTGTTGCCTTGCAGACTGGCCCTATGATAAAATCACCCCAGGAGTTGATGGCCAAAAGGCTCATGTTCCATAGTAGTGTCACTGTACAAACTGAACAGCTCATAGAAGCCCTTCAGCAAAACAGGGGGATCCTTGTCCTGTCCTACAGGATAAATGAGTGACTGAAAAGAAAGACAGAGTTATCCCAGTGGGGCCTTCCTAGAGATAAGATATTTTGTGTGCATGTGTGTGAGAGAGAAAGAAAAGTTTGTACTTGCTTTTACATTCGCTCTTGCTGACCTGTGTGGTCTGAGGCACTAAGTGAGCTTTGGGGCATGGTGTAATGGCTTCCTAGGGTTTAAAACCACCCTCTGATGGCTCTCGGTCCAGGTTTCTACCATGTCACTGATGGACACAGCTGCTGTCCTTCCCTGAGCACAAGGTGTGGTCCCCAGGGCTACTCCTCTGTGAGCAAGAGCCAGGTGTGGCCCCCAGCCTTGACCACGTGGTAATGATAGGTTTCTATTTGGTCCTGCCCTTGAACCATCATGTGGAGTCCAGATGCCCCTGGCCTGGACACTGCCTGCACAATAAGGGGAGTAGAGGCTGAGGTTGCTGCCACCAGAGTTGGCAGTCTCTCAGTATCTGTCCACAGAACCTGAGGCAGAAATTTCAGAAAGTGGCTGGTGTCACTGACAAAGGAACCTAAATGCTGGCTTCCCAGGTAAGCTCACAGTTCCAACTCACGAAGATGCTGGCTTTCCTTTTTGGTGAGGGTGTTACCAGCTCAGCCTCCCCAGGAAGAACCTCTGAGAGTGACCATAGGTGGGTTAGCTCTGTGTTCAAGTAAGGTTTGCAGAATCACAGTCCAATGTAAGTCCAGGGTTGTATCAGAGCGATGAAATTTTTCTGTGCTTAAGCAATTGTCAGCATATTGTGTCCCATCTTACTTTTAAAAACTATTGCTTATCCTACTTTCTTAATATCCTTGAGAGTTGGGTTGGTGGTTGCATTCTTGACTGAACTACTGATAAAGGGGCAAAATCTTTCCAAATCATTCATTCCTTAGACATTAACATGAAATCCAAAGTCCAGGCCACAAGGACTTGCTTCCCTCCTGAAGGGTCTGCTTGTGCTTTGCAGACAGCTGTTTCCACAGCTGCTATGGGATGTGCTGACACAGAAATGTGTCTGCTCAGAGTCCAGGGCAAGGCTCTTCCTGTAGTGTCTCTTGGGCTCCCTAACTCCGTGGCCAACCCTCTGGCATCTGTGCCCTGCTCTCTGCTTTGAGAGAGATCCCAAGGTGGGTTGGGATCACCCTGTAACCTCATTTTAACTCTTTAAAGATCCCTCTCTAAATACAGTCACATGCAGAGGTCCTCGGTGTTAGGGCTCCAACACATTGAATTTGGGGGAGATACAGTTTGACCTAAAACAAAGACAAATGGAAACCTACAGTCTCCACCTTCCTCCAGGTGCTATTTGCCTAACTGCCAGCACTCTTCTCTCAGAAACAAGTGTTTGGGGTGGAATTATAGATGTTAAAAATTCCACTAATAGTGGTCTAGTGGGTTTTGTTTTGCAGACCAGAAGACATGAGATAGAGGCAGGCCATTAGTTAGAATTTCAGAGGTGAGGTGTATAGTGGGCTTTTAGTTCTATTTTTCATCCCATGTCCTTTTTTGAGATAGAAGCAAATTTTTCTCTGGGAAACCACTGCTCATCCAATGCCAGCCATGGGGTCCAGTGAGCTTGCCCTGATGGGGGTCCCAGGAGTAGATGGAGGGTGGTCAGAGCCCTCCCAGCGTGGACGTGGCTGCAGACCAGCAGGAACCCCTGGGCTCTGCCAGAGCCAGCAGGGGAGAAGCATCTTAAAAACATAACTTCAGACTCAGCAAAAATTTGGGAGCATACTGGTAATTGCTGAACGCTCTGCCTAGAGAACTCAGGCTCCTCAAATGTGAACATTCTGTGACATTTGCTCTTCTCTCTCTGTTCCACAGCAGTGTGTGGATGTGCTGTGCACGTTATAAAAATAATATACATTATACATACATATGTACACTATAAATGTTATATAAAATATATCTTATATGTACATGTACACTAAATACATGCACTATGCATATTACATAAATGTGCATGTTATAAACACACATATACACACTTTACATGTTACATACAATATATATAATATATGCACACATGTGCACACTATACACGTTATATAAATATATATTACATATACACAAACACACACTATGCATATTATTTAAATAATACAGGATACATTATATATACTTGCAATACATATTTTATAAATAAATATTATATACACATAATGCATATTATATGTATATAAATAATGTAATGTATATACACACATATATACACACACACTATGCACATGACATAACTAATATATGTTATATATACACACATACATATATACATATACGTAGGCATTATGTATTTTACTTAAATAAGACATATTTATACCTACACATACATACACCCTATGTATATTATATAAATATATATACATATACTATGTCATTATATAAGTAATATATATTATATATAATACATATATATACTCACTATATAATATAAAGTATATCATATATACACATGTATATACAAATATAAACTGGATATTATATAAATAATGTGCATATACACATACACATAAAATATATATGCACACTGTTAAATAAATAATATAATATGCACATATTATGTATATTATGTAAAGTATATTATGAACACACACATAAAATATGTACTATATACACATTATATTATCTATGCACACTGTATTAATGTATAACATATATGTGCACATAAACATAAAAATATACACACAGTATGTATTTCATATAAATGCACGTTATATACACACACAAGTTTGTACATACACACCATATTATACAATCCCACCATAAAAACACACACACACACGCAACATTTTTTTCTTAAGCAACTTAAGATGCAGCACTGCATGGCTGAGCCCTACTGAACTGTGGGCTATCACCTTGTGGGGATATAACTGTCCTTGCACCACATGGACTGCAACCCGCACAGCAGCATTGAGGCTGAGCTGCAGGCATTGGTATCACCGCACACTTGGGTCCAGCCTTCACCACCTCAGGAGCCTCCACAAGCTTGGCGGCTCCAGAAGCTGATGTAGTTGTTGCTTCTCTTTCTTTATTTATTTTTCTTTTCTTTTTTTCTTTTTTTTTGAGACAGGGTCTTGCTCTGTTCCCCAGGCTGGAGTTCAGAGGTGTCATCACAGCTCACTGCAGCCTCATTCTCCCAGGCCCCAGTAGTGAGCTTCCTGCCTCAGCCTCCTAGGTCTCTGGAACTACAGGGGTGAACTACCATGTCTGGCTGTACTTCCCTAAGCCAATTTGAATAAGGAGACTTTTGCTCACAAAGTCCTATAACCCAAGGAATGGGGGCTCTAGTTGGCTGTTATCAGGGGCAGAGTGAAGGTACAAATCTGGATGAAGGTGAGTAAATGGATGACTTCAACAGAGAGCTGTTTATATAAACTCCTATTAATAGCATGTCTCTCTGAGGCAGACATGTCCTACCTGGCACTCAGCTCCTGGCTTCCATCCTGGGGCAGAAAAAGTGTTCCATAAGTCACTCAGCTGGTGCTTGTCTCCTGGACAGGCCATTACAATAAGTCCATCCCGTCTGTGTCCCAACATGGAAACAGTCGTTAGACAGCACTCATTTGTCAGGTGGCCTGTTCCCAGCCCTGGGCTTCCATCACAGCAGCCTGGAGCTGCTGTCCACATCATGGCATGGCTGACCCCTTGAGCTGTGCTAGTGACTGTCCATTCACAGAGGCACATTCACTGGAAGCTACAGTCAGGCTGTGTTACCCGTGCATGGAGAGGACACCACAAAGGGCTTCTGGACAGACTGCCTTTGCTGTCAGAATTTTAAATGATTGCCTTCTCCCTCATGCTAGGTGGCAGTCCTCCATTCATCCAAAATGCAGACCATTTATGATGGGTGGAAGCAGAAGAGAGAAAGGAAGAATATGTCTCCAGCTGTCAAATGGAAAGTACTCTATCTTCTAAGAAAAGTTGATTTTTTTTTAAGAGACAGAATCTTACTTTATTGCCCTTGGTAGAGCACCATGGCATCACAGCTGACAGCAACCTCCAGCTCTTGGGCTTAGATAATTCTCTTGCCTCAGCCTCCCGAGTAGCCGGGACTACAGGCACCTGCCACAACGCTTGGCTATTTTTTGTTGCAGTTTGGCTGGGACTGGGTTCGAACCCGCCACCCCTCAGTATAAGGTGCCGATGCCCTACTCACTGAACCACAACTGCCACCCAGGAATGTTCGTTTTTTAGTATGTGGGCTTTGTGGTGCCAATTATCCTGTTCTTCCAGCAGGAGTAACTTCATCATTCTTAACCCCACAGTCAAGGGGTGGATGAGCACCTGTGTGTGCATGTGTTCAGAGACATCATGGGTATCCCGAAAGTGAGAGAAAGACTGGCAGTCACAGATGAAAGTGGCTTCCACTGGCTTGGCATCCTCAGCCATTTTGGAAATCAACCTGTGGTTTTCTTTGCCCACATCCCTGCAGCTGAGAATTAGTAAAAGCCCTGAAGAGAATCTCACTGACTGGGCTCTGGCTTGGTGGGGGCCCATGATGTGGTCTCCTGCCATGAGCAGCTTGGCAGATAAGGAGGCCAGGCCCTGGGGATGTTGTGTGTCCCAAGCAGGGGAGCTTTTCTGTACTCACTTGCTGGAAGGAGGAATCCTCTGCAAGAGCAGAGTGCAGCATGTGCTCCGAGGGGCACTGCATCCTGCTTGCCTGTCTTTGCATTGTTTTGACTATGATGTGCTTTGATTGTGATTCCTGTCTTTTGATTTGTAATAAAAGCCCACACACAAGTAATTTCTAGGCACAGATCATATCTAACTCAGTGCTTTCAATGAATTAAGATTGTTGTAACATTGCAACCTGAAAAGATAGACTCAGACCCCACTTAGATGCAATTATTTGGTGATTTTATTGCACTTGTGTAGGGGACCACTGCTCTGAGAGACAGGTGGCCCTGAAGTGCAGGGCAAGGTGTCTTTTATATTATTATTTTTTTCTTTTTGCATAGCTTAAGCAAGCAGGTGGTACAAAAACAGAACATTGCAGTTAGCTGGGGGCAGGGTTACAGCTTGGGTGACAATGGATACATCTTAAGTAACAATGGTTATAGTTTATGTAACAATGGTTACCACTTGGGTAACACATCTTAGGTAGGTTTCCACCATTGTTTATCCACTGGGAACTTGGGGATTTTTTTGTGAAACTTGGGACTTCCCATGCTTCTGTGTTCTGAAGGCTTTTCTCAGAATCAACCCTGGAGGGGCATGGGAATGGGCTAGGAGCTTGCCCATAGGGCGGGGGAATGGGCTGGGAGCTTGTAGCAAGATCTAAAACATAAACCAGTCCTGTTTCTTTTTTCTTTGGAGGGGCTGGGGCTATCTGGCCTAGAGGGTAGAGAGTGTAAAGCCATGCAGATACTTTGATTCAAGCATTGTGTGCGCATGTGTGAATATGAGTTGACGGTAAGCATGTGTGAATATGTATGTGTGTGAATGTGTTCAAACGAGTCAGTGTGTACAAATGCATATACACACATGCATGTGTGTGAATGTGCACATACATGTGTGAGTGTGTGAATGTGTACATGAAGGGTATGTTTATATGCAAGTATGTGTGAATGTGTGTCCACATGTGTGGTGTGTGACTGTGCACATGCAGTTCATGTGTGTGCACATTTGTGTGAATGGCATGCATGTGAGTGTGTGAATGCATAAATGTGTGTGCATGTGTGCACATGTGTATGAGAATGTGCACGTATATAAACATGTATGTGTGGTGCCCAACCCTAAATGACAGCAAGATGGGCACATATGCTGAGGACAGAGCACCAGTGCCACCCCTCCCCATCTCCCACACAACCTCAGACCCTCATTTCACTTTGACATATGTCTGTGGACAGAAAGACGGTTCTGGGCCACAGAAACAGAAACAGCAGAGCACGAGTACAGAAGCCTCCTGAAGACTGGCCCGGACTTTTTAAAGGAACAATGAAATTCCTTTAGATATTTTTTGTTTCTTGAATTTTAATGAAAAGATTGATCTAGTCATTATTTATTTATTGTCAAATTTTAACAAACAATTGTAGTGATAATTGCTGAATTTCTACTCTACGTTTAGAGGAAACTGTCAATTCACAAACATGGATTATTATCTATGTCTAAGGCATTTTTTCTGTAAATATACAGATTTAGTGCTGGTTTTCAATACATATACAAAGATGCTAATTATCACCAGAACTATTTTTTAACACTTTAAAATACATAAAAAAAATAAAAGAAATGCCATTTTTCCATTAGAAATTCAAAAATATTTATCTTGAGGCTGCCTCTTACATAATATTTTGGAAATTGCACTATCATTATCTTGTGTTAACTTTACCTTTTGTTTTCTAGTCCTCCTCAACTGATTTTATGACCTGGCCCTCACTTCTTCAGGGTCTCTCCCCCCCAGGCTGTCCCTGAGGCTGCCTGCACCATGGGGGCCAAAGAGGAAGAGAACGAGCTGGAGAGCCAGGCTCCCAGACTGTGGATCTTCAGTGTCCCAGGGACATGACATCTCGAGTCATGAGCATCTTTGCAGTGGCTTCCTCAAGGTAGTACACAAGCAAACTCAAAGCAGAAGGGCAGCTGGCCTCAGCCACAGGTGTGCCAGTGACTCTGAGGGAAGCTGACTTGGGAAGCGACCTCCTGCTGGATTTGGAGGCCAATGGCTCTGTGTCTGAGGCCAGCAGAAAGAGAACCAATTAAGTAAAAAACTTTTTTTTTACTAGTTTATATCTTTTCCTTTTTTCCCCCATGTTACCAGAGCCAGTCAATGTGGAGTATAGGTGCAGTGGGGGTGTTTTGCATGTTTGAAGTCTCTAGCCTGAAGGAATCATCCACACTTACTTGAAGGCATTATCTGGGAAAACAACCTGGCTTACTCCTCTAGGGATTTTCATCTTAGACCCCTTTCAGCCAGGGGCCAAGCTTTTGATGCATTTGTTTATTGGCTGGCTGAGGATATAATCATTACCTTGAGGACACGCACAGGAATTACATGTGATCCACCGCACATGATCTAACGATCCTGCACACACCTGAGATGCACAGTACCTTCCCCAGAAGAGGAAGTAAAGGCCTCTCGAGATGTATGTCCTTGTCCTGACATCCTATTACTTAAATACTATGGTGTAACAATAATTAAATACTGATATAAAGTATTTATACTTATGCTATCTTATGTTACATGATAACAGGATAAGAGAAGGAATAAACAAAGATAATTGCTACATGACACGCACAAACATATTCATGACAAAATCAAGAGGAAATATACATGAGCCCTCTAGTCCAAGTTTCTGTAACTGGCTGTGTGGAAGCAAAGTGGAAGAAAATTTCAGGTCATGAGTGGTGCTGTGAAGACCTGCACTAAGGTCAGAGGGTGCAGTGAGCGCACAGCCACCAGCCAGCAGGGCTGAGCCTAGTGTGCCATGGGGTCCCTGCACAGGAGAGGCAGGGCCTTTGTGCACAGTGGCCTCTATAGGGAAGTGTCTCCTGCAAGCCCTGCAGCAGCTGCTCTGTGAGTGGTGATGTCAATGTGCATGCTGGAGGCTGGGTCTGCAGTGCACATGGAAACTGCCCAGCAGATCCACAGCAGAAATTTGAGTGTCATGAGAAGTGATGTGGGCACGACATAATGTCTACACCCTCCCCTGATGCTCAGTGAGTAAAGTGAGGCACAGTGGTTTAATACCTTGTTGAAGGTCACAGAGATGGCAATTTGCAGAGCCAGGGTTTGGGCCCTGGCATTCTAGGAAGGGTACATGTGGACAACTTGATTAAGTGATTAAAACACACGAACTTTCTATTTTCTATTTTATATGCTTCAACTATTTAAAAATGTATTGAATGAACATGTACTCTCTCTCTATATATATGTTTTTGAGACAGAGTCTCACTATGTTGCCCTTGGTAGAGTTCTGTGGCATCACAGCTCACAACAACCTCAAACTCTTGAATTTAAGTGATTCTCTTGCCTCAGCCTCCCAGAAGCTGGGACTACAGGCACCTGCCACAATGCCCAACTATTTTTTCATTATTGTTGTCGTTGTTTAGCAGGCCCTGTCTGGGTTCAAACCTACCAGCCCCATTACATACAGCTGGTGCCCTAATCACTCAGCTGCACTGAGCCAAACATGTACTATTTTAATAATAAACAATATATATATTTAGATATTTCTCTTTTGCTCTGGTGCATTGCTATTTAAATTGATTCATGCTTTTATGTTAAACATTATTTCCCTATTCAATAAAGAAGTTTCAAAATTTCTGCCCAAGAAACCACAGACACAGGCTGCACAGTCCCCTACAGGACAGCAGCTGCTCCAGCGGGCCTTGTGCCAGGAGCTGTGAAGTGACAGTCACAACTGCTGGCTGACCTGTAGGTGCTCTGTGCTGCCACTAAACGGGCTCAGCCTCTCAGGTTTGGCTTTTCCATGTTAATGGTGACAGCCCAGACTTTTCTACCATCAAATTCTGTAGAAATGTCAGTTGCTGAAATTAACTATTGTTATTAATAAGCTCCACTCATAACTATAGCCTTAGTCTGAGGAGGTCAGTCTGCTCCCCTGAACAAGATAGTGCCAACTTTTGTCACAAGGGTGTGACTGCTGTGACTAAAGGAGACAGTCCTATGCATGAAAAGGCTTATGTCCTGGGTGCCTGGGTGGGCTCATCTGCCAGCTGTTTTGTGTCTCTCATTTGGAGAATATAAAACCATTCTAGACATGATGTGGACATGCATAGGAAACTCCAATGGATTCCTGTCAAATGGGGAGGCGAGCTAGGGCACCCTCCCTCATGGCCACCAGGCTGGGTGCTCCACAGAGCTGAGGAGCACAGAAATTTAAAATTTTTCAACTGAGTTAAGACAATCTCATTTATTCCAAGTGTGTACATGTGCTTTGCCTGATTCATCATCGCCAAGACATGGAAATATTCCAAGTGCCCATGGACCCATGAATGGATTAACAGATTATAGTATACGTGCACCATAAAATACTATTCAGCCATAAAAAATATGGAGACTTCACATCTTTTATGTTTACCTGGATGGAGTTGGAACATATTCTTAGGAAAATATATCAAGAATGGAAAAAAAATCCATATACTCAATAGTACTAGAAAATCAATATATAATCACCTAGTCATTCATATGAATGGCAAAACATGACTATAGTCTATAATGTAGAAGGAAAGAGGAGGAGGAGGGGAAGGGGGAGATGGAAAGAGGGGGGAGGGGAGCGGGAAGATGGGAGGAGGGAAGGTATTTGGGGGGACCTCACCTAATGTGTATGATGCAATGGTACATTTCAAAACTATTAAGAAATGAGTATAATTGTGATGGATGTGTTACTTAGTTCAAGTACACATTTCACATTGTATATCAAAGCAGTACACTGAACCCCATAAATGCATCAATGTACAAAGTCATGATTTAATAAAAAATAATAATAAGAAAATTAAAAAATAAGTTTACCTTTCATCCTACATGGAACCTGACACTGTATTGGCGCTTAATAATTGTTTTTTTTATTTTATTAAATGATAGGTGTGTACATTAATGCAAACATGGGGTACAGTGTAGTGTCTTCACACACATTTTGACATACTTTCATCAAGCTTGTTCACATAAATTTCATGTTATTTGCATAGTCATTGTGTCAAAACCTTAACATCCTAGTTCTAGAAAG
>CAUYTI010076884.1:0-10940 GCA_963575145.1 Galago senegalensis | reverse complement strand
AGTTATTGCTTTAAAACATTCACATTCTACTCTTAGAAAGATTCACCTGTACCCCTATAGAAAGTTGTAGTTTTTGATAGTGGTTGCAATCCTGCCTTTATGTTTTAGCATTTGCTATTTGATAAAAATTTCCAATTTTTCCATTATAATCTCATCCTTTACAAAAGGAAGGTTAGTATGGGTTTCATTTGAGTTGTTCCCTAGCTTGAGAACAAAAACATATCTTGCTTACTGCTCATCTTGCAAAAATATATCTTGTTTACTGTGAAGAACTCAAAACCATCCACTAAGTGGTTACTCAGAAAATTGGTGGGAAACATTCATAGGCTAAAGCAGCATTTTGATAGTAAAATGAGTGGACACTAATCAGAGACTTGAGGATATTTAAAAATTAAGCTTTTTAACCTCATCTTCTTTTAGCTTTGACTTAAAAAAAATTATTTAGCACTAAGGAAAAGATAGGCTTACAGTTTTTACTCCCAGAAAGAAAACAAGGTTAAAAAGTTAAACCAAAGGGTAAGAATTAGAAAGGAAAGGAGCCCTTAAAGTGAGGATGAAAGGATGCATCTTTACATAGTTGAGAATCTAGTCAGTTCTAATATAGGGTAAAATTGCATCATTAAGTTAGATTATGTATAAGTAGAGATATCTTGCCTCAGGGAAAAAAGGAGTAGAATTTTCTGATATAACTATTTCCCGTTTCTTGTTCCACTACATAGCAACCTAAATCCTCTTTCTATTATTGTCTTCATCTTCCCTTGAAGGAGGGATACTAACCTTTTACAGGATCTGTCTCCCTTTAGTACCTTTAACTGCACTCTATGGTACTTCACTTATTCATTTGGAATTAATAATTGAAAGACTATTGTGTTGAAAGTACTAGATGCTAAAGGAGAAGAAGATTCTGTCATGAGCTATGCTCCTCTTGTCAATTTTACATAGACTTGAACTCAAGAGGTAAAAACAAATGTACCATCTCCTCTAAATTTATCTTATAGGACAAAACAAGAAATATCAATAGAAGTCATCTGATAGATACAACATTTGCCTTGGAAAATACTGATTATTTATTGATACTATATATAATGAACAAATAAACCTGTGGTGAATCCCATGGTGATATTTCTTGATCCAGACTAGGTCTCCAGGCTGCAGGTGGCTCCCCTCTCCCAAGGGGGAAGTTTCCTTACTGTCCTAATGGACAGCTTTCACTATTTCCTGCACTCTCTGGGAGGAAGTCTACAAAGCCTATAATGACTTGAGGAGAGAATGTGTGTTAAGTTCTGCTGACCTTTCAAATTCCAAGTGTGGGATCAGTGGTGGGGGTCTCCGGACATTAGTTCATAGGCAGTAAGACCTTTTATACAAGGGATACTTCTAACATGGAGGAGGGCAAAGGGAAGGAGGCTCACCCAGTTTTTGCCATTCTCCAACTATAATTTACTCAAAGTTTCTTTCAGTGTTCTATTTATTCTTTTCACCTGCCCTGAACTTTGAAGTCTGTAAGCACAGTGCAATTTCCAATCTATACCTAAGGTTTTAGCCAATACCTGGATGATCTGAGCAATGAACGCTGCACCATTGTTGGACCCCAGTTTTAGAGGCAAGTCAAATTGGGGGATAATTTCAGCCATTAGTTTCTTTACTACTATTGGTGCTGTTTCTGTCCTAGTGGGGTAAGCCTCAGTCCATCCAGAGAATGTATCAACAAACACCAAGAGATATTTGTACCTATACTGAGAGCAACTTATCTCAATGAAGTTTATTTCCCACTGTTCCCTAGGGAAATCACTATGTAGTCGTGTTCTAACAGGCATCCTGGGGCTAGTGGCAGCATTTACATGGGCACATACCTAGCAACAGGCAGCAGTGTGTTTTGTCATTTTCTGCAGGTGAGGGATATAATAATCTTTTTGGAAAAGTTCAGTTAGTTCTGTGCTGCCAAGATGTGAACTGTGATGGACTTGTCATAGGAGCTCCCTCCCCAGCTGGGTAGGAACTAGAATAGGATGATCAGGCAGAATCTACCATCCATCTGGATCTTTCTTAGCTTGGAATTTTTTACCAAGGTCCTCTTCCTCTGGCGTAAAAGCCGAAGATTCAGGTAACCTCCGGCAGGGCAGGGCAGGAAGAATCTGGAATGGCTCTACAGGTTTTTGAGCCACCTCCCAAGCCATCTGGTCAGCATAAGCATTTGCCTTCATAGTGGGAATGTCCTCAGTCTGGTGACCACGACCACGGCAGTGGAATACTGCTACTTTGTTTAGCAGCCAAATGGCTTTGAGAAGGGCTAAGATCTCTTCCAATTTTTAATGGCCCTTCTTCCTGAAGTAAGGAAGCCTTGTTCTTTGTAGAGGGCTCCATGGGCATGTACAGTAGCAAAGGTATACTGGCTATAGGTATAGATATTGACTGTCTTTTCCTGCCCTCAGTGCAGGGCTTGGGTAACTACAATCAGCTTTGGGCTTAGGTTCTGTGTCCCAGTGCCTGGGCCCAGATTACTTGGTTCAGGGTCACTACAGCTGCCTCTGCATATCTCACTCCTTGGAGATGTAGCTGCTTCCATCAGTGTAGAGGTTGACTGCCTCTGGGCTTGCCCATGGTTTGTTGTGAAGGTTGGCCTTTAAATTCTGCAGGGCCTTCAAGATGTCAGGGCAATAATGCAGGGGCTCCTCTGGATTATCATCAGGGAGGAGAGTGGCTGGGTTGAGTGCAGATGTTTTTAAAAACTGCTCTCAGGGTGGGTCTAGCATGAGAGCTTGGTATTATATTATTTTGGTGTTGGATAGCCATGTATCAGGAGGACTTCTGAGCAGAGCCTCAACCAAGTAGAGAGCAATAATCTGAAGGTCTGGTCCCAATGTTAATTTTGAGGCTTCTTGCACCAAGATGGCTGTAGCAGCCACCACCCTCAAATAGTTCAGTCATCCTGCAGGTACAGGGTTCAGTCTTTTGGACAAATCCCAAACTGGGTCAACCCAAAGGCTGATTTTGCCACTAAGCCATATAACAGAGTCATGGAACTGTGGGTGGAGGCCCCCTCAGTAGCCATCCGTGGACTCACATTAATACTCTCTCATCCACTCACACAAAACACCAAAGGGGAACCCTCAGTCAGCTCTCAGAAGGCAGATATCTGAAACCAGATGCTTAAGGCCCTGGCTGCTCCATAGCCCAGTTATCAAGCTCAGAACCCAGATTCCTTGTTTGTGTCTAGCCACTGGACTACTTCCAAGAACAGACTCACTAGTGAGAACCCAAACCTGACAACTCCGTTTCATTATCCAAATTAAGTCAATCAATTTGAGTGGTTGGGGCTGGGGAGCAGGAACGGTCTTTCGCTCAGGGCTGAGGAACGTCTTCTCATGTGGGGGCTGGCTCATGTCTTCCAGCCGTGACCTGTGTAAAACCCAGGTATCTTGCTGGGGCCTCCAGAAATGTTATGGTATGTGAAATATAAGACTGCCAGACAAATTGAAAAGGCCAATAGGAGTCTATTTTAAGACTGGCCATCCAGCTACCCTCTGATGGAAAATGAGGAGGGGCAGCAGCATCCAGCCTGAGGACAGAGTTTATATAGGTTAACTTATGGAACTAAAAATAACTATCAGCAAGCAAGCAGAGCAAGCTACCAGATTTCACAATCCCATGTATACAGAAGCAGTTTTGTGGCACTTGCTGTTACTGGCAATTATTGGTCAACTAGCTAAGCAAAAATATTTTAAGAACAAGAACTATGGGTGGCGCCTGTGGCTCAGTGGGTAGGGATCTGGCCCCATATACAGAGGATAGTGGGTTCGAACCTGGCCCCAGCCAAGCTGCAACAACAACAAAAAAATAGCTGGGCGTTGTGGCGGGTGCCTGTAGTCCCAGCTAATTGGGAGGCTGAGGCAAGAGAATTGCCTAAGCCCAGGAGTTGGAGGTTGCTGTGAGCAGTGACATCAGAGCACTCTACTGAGGGTGATAAAGTGAGACTGTCTCAAAAAAAAAAAAAAAACCCATATGGTTAGTAGGCCTCAGTGGAGCCCTCATCCTATTTTCCCAATCCTTGCCCATTTATCTTACCCTTCTCATTTCTTGGTTTTCACTTCCTTCTTTAAGAGAAGAAAAGAAAAAAAAAGAAAAAGAGATGGGGTAGTTGTTGGGGTATGGTGAGTCTACCCTTAGGGCCCACCGCCTCACTACATTTTGTTTGTCTGTTCTTTTGTCTGTTTTTTGACTTGGGATATTTTTTTCACTTTCTTTCTTTTTTGGGGCTATCAACCCTTCTTTGCCTGCCTTCTCTTATGAAGAACAGATTCTTTACTTTCACCTGAAACTTGCCCCTCATTAGATTTTCTCAGCCACAAAGTAAAGCACAGAATTCACAGGAGCTTGCAAGAAGTGGAGTGAGGCTTTGAATCTTTCTCTTCTCTAAGAACTAGTTCTCAGTGCTCTGTTTGGAGAAGTGCTAGGCCAGGTGTTCTTTGGGACAGAAAAAAGGTCAGTAGAAAAGGTTTGGGTTTTGATTAGGAATGTTTCATTTTGGAATTAATTGTCTGTAGGTAAAAGATCTTACACAAAATGTAAATTTATTACAAAATATGAATTAGCATACAGTGGTGCACAGCTATATATAACCAAGTACTGGATAGAAGTGAAAGCAGTAAACATTCTCCTTAGCGTATTACAGGGAAAGCCTGTGGATAGTGGTGCCTTTTCTTATCTGTTATAGGTTTTTACTTGCAGAGATTAGAAATATGATTTCTAGTAGATGGTGCCTGTGTACATATCTCTGACAGCCAGCAGTTTGAAGAACAGCAGGCTCTGTCTCCATTAGGTTTGGGTTTTCCTGCCTTGCAGTGTACAAGCACGCTTTGGTATGGCCCTGGAAATTCATAGAAACATCTCCCGGGGCTTATTTGTAAGAAGGAGGTACTTATGATTTGTATTTTAACTCAGCTGCTTAGGTATCAACTTTCACTGGAAAATTGTTGAAATCTCTAGTCTATATCAAAGTTGCTTAAAAGTAAGCGTTAAATAATATTTTGGTTTAGTCTTATATAGCAAATTGAGGCAATAGCAGTTTTCAAAGATGGCATTTTTCTTGTCAGTAGAGTGTGTGGTTCCCAGACACAGTGTCTTGTCGTGTCCCCTTCATTCTCTGGCATTGAGAGTCAGTGTAGCATGGGATGTTGTGGTGGGCTTGGAGCAGCAAAGGGCTAGAGAAGACTTCAGGCCCCATGGTCCCCTAGAGGGAGGTGCTGTAGGCTCTTGGGCACCTTCTCAGAGGAGAGGGTTGTCTTTAGGGCAGTGTTGGCCAGGATTGCTGAGAGATGCTTTCCTAAATTCTTGACCACAGGAGAGAGTATGTTGATGTCTCTGGCTCATTAGGGAAAAAAACAGAAACAGGATTTAGTTGGCTTTTGATGAAGGACATTTCAGTGCTAAAGTGAATGATCTCAAAAATAATAAATATTAAAAAGTGTGAATTAGTTCATTACAAAGTATTAAGTTTTGGGATTTGCAAATGAAATCTGCAACTAAAATTTACCCTTTTATTTAGGCATAAAATATATACTGAAGATATGGGCTTTGGAGCTTCAGCTTTCCCACCTCAATATTTATCTTCTGAGGTGACTCTTCATCCGTACGCCTATTCTCCCTACACCCTTGATGCCACACAAAATGTTTGCTCAGTGCCTGGCTCCCAGTATGATTATAACCAACCCAGTTGTTACCGAGGTTTTCAAACAGTGAAACCCCGAAGTGAGCATATGTGCCCTCTCCCACAAGAAACGAAAGCTCTGCTTAAGGTGAGTAAATGCTATGGTTTCAGTATGCTTTTGATTTGGTTGCTTTAGTGTTTAAAATATGAAGAATTCTTTCTTTCTTTTTTTTTTTTTTTGTTAAGAGACAGAGTCTCACTTTGTCACCTTCGGTAGATTGCAATGGCATCACGGCTCACAGCAACCTCCAGCTCTTGGGCTTAGGTGATTCTCTTGCCTCAACCTCCCGAGTAGCTGGGTCTACAGGCACCCGCCACAATGCCTGGCTATTTTTTTGTTGCAGTTTGACTGGGACTGGGTTTGAACCTGCCACCCTCAGTATATGGGGCTGGTGCCCTACTCACTGAGCCACCGGCACCGCCCAAAATATGAAGAATTCTAATAAGTTTTTCCATATTTAATAATTGTGTATCTTTTTGTGGTATTTAACCTCTAAGTTCAGCATCAGTATGGTGACCTGGGAGTAGGGGGCCACCAGGTTGCTTAAGAAAGGGTGAACTGGCCCAGGTCAGAAACGGAGCAGCAGGTCAAAGCTCCTGTGCTGATCAGTAGTGGGATCGCGCCTGTGAATAGCCACTGTACTCCAGCCTGGACATCATAGTGAGACCTGTCTCTCTAAAAAAAAAATTTTTTTTTAATGATTCGGTTTAATCTTTATTGAAATGATTGAATTGTGAATACTCAATTATTTGTTATTTTAAACATTTCTTATTTCATGTTGTAATCTCTCCTGCAGAAAAAAACCTATGATGAGAAGAAAACTTACGATGAGCAAAAGTTGGATGGTAAAAGGGCTGATGGAACTCTGTCATCTGAGATCAAATCAGCTAAAAGTTTGCATCATTTGTCCATTCATGCCGAGAATAGTTTGAAATCAGGTAAAAGTAATCCACTCTTTAGTATAATGCCAACCTACTTCATCTGCCCCACAAATGTTGCTATTCTCTGTAGGGCTGTTCCTGTGAGAGCATTCATCACGGTTCCTCCAAGAAGTAAGACTTGGAAGCCTGACAGGGCTGAGGGCATCAGGTGTCCCTTGCAATTCTGGGGACCTTTCCTCCCAGGGAGGATATTACAGTGTGGTACTTGTTGCATTGTGGACTCTGAAGCTGTCATGACCTTGTTTTACATGCAGAGAATTTATCTGAGGTCACATAGCAAGTAGGTGTTTGCCACAAGCTTTAAAATGTGTCCTTAAGTAAAAGCATATTACAGCCATATCCTTTGCACTATATTTGACCATATTTATGCCTGAAATAGCTTCTCTGGTGTTACGTTGAGAGCATTTTAATAGGTGGGAGAATTTGTGGTTTTAATTCCATCATGAGTAATAGCTAAACCTGTTCATTGTGGTTACTCAGAGGACACCATTTTGACTGGTACCATAGGCATGTCTGCTCTGGTCCCGATAACGATAACTGTCATTCCAGCCAGGGGGCTAAAAGTTAATGATTCTACATGATACCTTGTTTTTTGTCCTGTTCTAATGGCATATAAATAGGTATGTGTGTGACAGTTGGATCACCATGTTTAATTTACATTACTTGGCATGTAAATTCTTCTCTTTCCTAAGACTTCACTCAGAAACCATCTGGTAGAAGGAAAGCTTAACTGTACATTGTAGTTACTCTGGCTTTCCCATTAAATGAGGGGCTTCATGGTGCAGCAGCCTACCTCAATGATGATCCACTGCACGTCAGCAGAGAGATTGAAAAAGGTGACGCATTTCATGCTACCTGCCTCCAGTTTGTTCCAGCAAACTGAAAGATGGAAAATTTATTATTTACAGGAAATTCGTTAAGTCCCTTTGAATTTGCAAAACTCTGAAATGTATTTAAAAATAAGTAAAGGCCAGGTCCAGTGGCTTACTCCTATAGACCTGGTACTTTGGGCGGGGGCCAATATAGGAGAATCTCTTGGGCCAGGAGTTCAGGGCCAGTCTGGACAACATAACAAAACAGCATCTCTGAAAAACAGTTAAAATATCCAGCTGCAGGCTGGGCGCGGTGGGTCATGCTATAATCTTAGCACTCTGGGAGGCTGAGGCAGGTGAATTGCCTTAGCTCAGGAGTTTGAGATCTGCCTGAGCCAGAGTGAGACCCTATCTCTACTGAAAATAGAAAAAAAAAAAAAAATAGCCAGGTGTTGTGCCAGGTGCCTGTGGTCCCAGCTACTCAGGAGACTGAGGCAAGAAGATCTTTTGAGGCCAAGAGTTTGAGGTTGCTGTGAAGTATGGTGATTTCACAGCACTTCTAAAGTGAGACTTTGTCTCCCTAAATAAATAAATAAATAAAATTCTCAGCTGCACAAACAGGTTAAGGTTTATAAAGCCTGGAGTTACAGTAATGTGTTGCCTAATGATGAGAATATGTTCTGAGAAATGTGTCATTAGGTAAATTTGTCATTGTGCAAAACAAACCTAGATGGTATAGCCTACTGTGCACCTAGTCTGTATGGTGTGGCCTATTGCTCCTAGGGTCTTCAATACGTGCAGTACTGAACGCTACAGGAAGTTGTAACACATTGCTAAGTATTTATGTATTTAAACGTATCTCAACATAGAAAAGGTACACTAAAAATGTTATGAGACCTGGCATGCATAGCACAGTGGTTATGGCACCAGCCACATACACCAAGGGTGGTGGGTTCAAACCTGGCCTGGGCCAGCTCAGTGACTACAACAACAACAAAAAAATAGCCAGGCATTGTGGCAGGCGCCTGTAGTCCCGTCTGTTTGGGAAGCTGAGGGAAGAGAATCGCTTCAGCCCAAGAGTTTGAGGTTGCTGTGAGCTGTAATGCCACGGCACTCTACCAAAAGCAACATAGTGAGTGTCTGTTAAAAAAAAAAAAGAACAGTAGAAAAGATAAAAAATGGTATATACCTGTATAGGGCACTTAGCCTGAAGGGAGCTTGCAGGACTGAGTGTGAAGGTCTAGGACATTACAGTACACTGCTATAGAGTTTATACACACTGTACACTTAGACTGTTCTACATTTATTAAAGTTTTTTTCTTCAGTAGTTCATCAGCGTTCGTTTACTATAAAGTTTTTAGCTTTATAGAATTTTCAGTGTTTTTAACTTTTGGCTCTTTTGCAGTAACAACTTAAAACACAATATATTGTACAGCTATAAAAAAATTCTTTCAGGGCGGCCCCTGTGACTCAAGGAGTAGGGTGCCAGCCCCGTATACTAGAGGTGGTGGGTTCACACCCAGCCCTGGCCAAAAAAAAAAAAAATTCTTTCTTTTCCTTATTCTATAAACATAAGCTTTTTTCCATTTAAAATATATATATATTTTTAACTTTTTAAACCTTTTGTTATAAACAAGGACATAAAACATACTCATTGGCCTAGTTCTACACAGGGGCAGGGATCATCAATATCACTGTCTTCCTTGCTTCCACATCTTTTCCTCCTGGAAGGTCTTCGGGGCCAGTAATACTCATGGAGCTGTTATCTCCTATGATGACAAATACCTTCTTCTCAATATCTCCTGAAGCACCTGCTGTAGGTGATGATTGCAAGCTTCAAAACACCTTTTAAATAAGGGAGATATGTGGCCTAAGAGCAAAAGGCTATTTTATAGTTAAAGTTTTTTTTTTTGCAAGTAGAAGCAATATACTCTAGAATGATAAAAATAATAATATAGTAGATAGATCAACCAGTAGCAGTTGTTTGTTATCGTTGTCAGGTCTGTGTACTGTACATGATTGCACATGCCAACTTTTGTATGATTGGCAGTGAAGTAGGTTGTTCACGTGGCGTGATCACAAGTACTGAGTAAGCGTTTATTGCAGTGCTTGTTACAAAGGCTGTGATTTCACTAGGCGATAGGGAATTTTTAGCTCCATGACACCACCATTCTACATGCAGTCCGCTGTTGGCCAAATATCGTTATGTGGTCAATGACTGTTCTAAAATTTCTAGTGCCTTTTGGTTTTTCTGCATGATGGCCTAACCAGAGTGATTGATACTTCTGGTCATTTATGCTTTATGCTTTTGCAAAAGGATTAACAACATTAATGAAAATTCAGATGTTTTGACAACAATCTGTAGATAAATAGCCACAGATTTTCTGCTCTGCAACTTAAGTACTGTCACCAAATGCTACCTGAATTTTTACCCTTGCTTTTAATTCTGTAATTACAGATGGTTATCATAAACGAACAGACAGGAAGTCCAGAATCATTGCAAAGGGTACATCTCCCTCCAAACCTGAATTTGAGTTTACAAGGTTGGATTTTCCTGAACTGCAGGGTCCAGAGAACAATAATATACCAGCACTACAAAAGCAACCCAAGTGGGGACCTGTCCGCTCCACCTCCACGGACATTTCTCTTCTAAGAGAAGTAGTAAAACCCGCTACGGTGTTATCAGAGGTGAGTTGAAGATTGTTCTCTTTCTCTTTCTCCTCATGACATGCCTTTGCAGTTACCTCACTTCAGTCTTGATGTAGGCTATGAAATCCATGGAGCTCAGGAAGAGGTATACTATAGATGACCTCCTCTGCTTGAACTGTTTACAGTCAGGCTGTCATACCTAGTATGGCTGTTCTTTTAAAAGAGTGATGTAATACTCTTTTTTTCATTTGATGCTTCATAATAATTGTAGTGCCACAGAAGGAAAAAATTGTCACAGAGCCTAGCTACTTTGACAGCCCATTTTGGACATGCCATTCCTGGCATTGCCTTCTGATAGCACACTTTCCAGTACAGAGAAAAAGACTTTTTAAAAGATGGACTAGTAATATTTAAAACTTAAGAGTATAGCTTATGAGTTTTCTAGGCCTTCTACGTACATCTCTGTTTGTTACACATATCTCAATGTGTAACAAGGCACCAAATTCAGCAAAAGTTGTTGCAGTGTTTGCTTTCAGTTTGTTGCTTAGAAATTCTAAATTAGGCTCGGCGCCTATAGCTCAACGGGCTAAGGCGCCAGCCACGTACACCTAAGGTGATGGGTTCGAATCCCCAGCCCGGACCCGCCAAACAACAATGACGTCTGCAACCAAAAATAGCCGGGTGTTGTGGCGGGCGCCTGTGGTCTCAGCTACTTGGGAGGCGGAGGCAGGAGACTCGCTTGAGCCCAGGAGTTGGAGTTTGCTGTGAGCTGTAATGCCACGGCACTCTACCCAGGGGGACAGCTTGAGGCTCTGTCTCAAAAAAAAAAA
>CAUYTI010076883.1:0-20357 GCA_963575145.1 Galago senegalensis | reverse complement strand
AGGCGCCCGCCACAACGCCCGGCTATTTTTTTTGGTTGCAGCCGTCATTGTTGTTTGGCGGGTCCGGGCTGGGGATTCGAACCCGCCACCTTAGGTGTACGTGGCTGGCGCCTTAGCCGGTTGAGCTATAGGCACCGAGCCGTGTTAATTATTTCTATGTGATCATTATTAGCACAGTATCTAGAAATGCAGAGATACAAGCTTCAAATTTAAGCTCTAACCCTTTGAAAGGCATTTTTGGTTTTGTTGTCCTCTCTCCTCTTTATCCTCAGCCATAGTCTGTGCCTGTAAGGTAGGTAGGGACTGATCCTGTGTAGGGATCATTATGCTTTGTAACATCATCCTCTGTGTCTTTCTGGTGAGTTGCAGGTAATCTGAAAAAAAATTAGCTGAGTTCTACCTGTGCTGATGCCAACAGTATAAAAATATGCAAACTTCAGAACTTTAGATTTTGTTCATTTTCTGCTTTCATACTGACACTTGAACAAAAAAGATATAATTTTCAAGGTGTCTTAAGAAGCTATTTCCATGGTCATTTGGAAAGAGCATGGGTCTTAGGGTGTAGACAGCTGCCTGACAGGCTACAAGTAGTGAGAATTTTGAGCAGGAAGCCTGAACATACTCTTTGAAAGGGAAGCTGTAGCAGGTGGTTTAGTCACAGTTTTAGAATTAATTTCATTCTCCATCATCCTTAATTGCAAGTTTTTGTCTTTTAATAATGACCTTGGTGTTTGTATAGAACTGAAAGTCATGTGAACAGCAAATCTGATGAATAATTTCCCCAGAGTGTGTTGCATCTCATGAAGTCCAATTGCACAGAACCTCTGCTATTCCTCCTCGCTAATGTCCTGGTGAGCGGCGGGTGTTCTCCGTGCATTTCTGTGAGGTATTTCTGAGTTGTGACAACGCTGTTTACCAGCAGCGTAGTTTCTACAGTTGAGAATGGTTCCGATTCATGAAATGTAAAGAGATATGATATAGAGTCTATATTTATATGTTATTTTCACCAAAACCAAGAAGCGAGATACAGACTAAGAAGACCTTTTGAAAGGATAGGAAGTGGCCAGCAGCTGGACAGGCTAGGGTAGGAGGCTCTCCAGCAGGCAGTCTTGAAGCTGAGAGAGACAGGTCCCCCAATCAGGTCCCCCAATCAGGACGCCATAGAAGATGGCAGTTCAGTGAGGGGAGTTTAGAGTAGATGAGTGCAAAGTTTTCTTCCAGCTCTATTTTTCTGTCACTCTCTTGTGTGTTCTTGAAGCTGACATTTTTATTGAAAAGAGAAAAGGCAGTTATGTTCATCATGTAGGTCATAAACCTTAATGGTTATGGTTAGCCAATCTTGCAAATGATAAAATCAGAGCATAGCTATAATAGGAATGATGCTGGCTGGCATCTTGGGAGTGTAATTGTTGAGGCAAGATCAGTATTCCACAAAAGCAGAGTACGTACTATTGTGGAAACCATGGCTGGACAGACCAGAGTTTCCCAGGGTTACCCAGAACACCTCGCCAGGTGTTTTATTAAGGTCCTTGAGGCATCATTTTACTGCTTCCTCATATCATTTGGCTTCTTGGGGTAGCATTCACTTCTTGAGGTCTTTATTTTAACTCTTTGACTGCTTTTCTTTAGTTCTTTAATATTCAACGTAATGTTTATCTTTGCAGTGAAAGCACAATGGGCTTGCTTACTGTAACATGGGAAGCATTAGTCCCTTGTATCAGTGTATATACTGGTACACAGTAGTAGTACACTAATTTTGAGAAAAATAATGAATAATCGAGACTGATTGCTCAAAAATTCTTATAAGTGTTGTAGGGGTGTGTTGGGGGTAGAGACAGAACTCTCTCATTCAATACAGAAGCAAGATTTGACACGAAGCAACCAGGGAGTGTACAGCAAGTCCTCAATGTCATCAGTAGGTCCATCGAAACTGTGACTTGAAACAAATGATGTGTAATGAAACCCGTGGGCTAATTTATTTTAAAGACTTAAGTTCCTATGGCATGTTGCTAGTCACAAAAAATCACCACGTTTCTAAATTAGGATCCAAGATACTTCTAACATTAAACCTAGAAATATGATGTATACATATATTAAAGCAAGATTCATAAAACAAGTAAGATAATTATTTACCTGGTTATTTTGAGGTCTTAGGTGGCCAGAGCCGATCCCTGCCACTCTGGGTGCAGGACGCTGTTCATGGCAAGGTGACTCTCACCCATCCATATCCAGGTTGGGACCACGTAGACATGCTGATTAACCTCACGTGCACATCTTTGGGGTGTGGGGGAAACCAGAGTACCCGGAGAGAACCCACACAGACATGGGGGAACATGCATACTCCAGAGCAGGGGCTCCTGCTAGGAATTGATGTTTTTCTTTATCATTATAATAAAGCAGCATTAATCATGACTTTATTTGATGGCCTCGACTATGTACTTAGAGAAGAGATAGCCATTCTATTATTTTTATGTTTTTGTTTTTCTGCTTAAAGAGCTAGGAGTGGCTGTTGAAATTGATCTTGCTCTTAAAGCTGACTTGCACTCCTTGGAAAAGAAACTAGAGGCAAATGCATGAGGAGGTTCTTTCTTTCTATGGTCAGGCCTGTTTCCTGGCTTTTGAATATATGGATCAAATGTGTGTTACCACTGTGGAAGCCCTGCATCCTGGGAACAGCCAAACTGCCGTTTAAATCTGCGTCACTCCACTGGAGACTGAAGCTGACTTTGTGATTTTTTCCAAAATTAAACAGCTAATTTTCAGTGGTTTGGAGGCCAAAATGCATCACCTCTTTTCCAAGTGAGCAGTCTCTGCAAGGCTGTTTCCCCACTCTTGTTAAGTGAAGACGAGAGCAGCCTGGGCAGGATGGCCAGGTGTGGGGCAGGACCCGTGATGTGGTGTGTTCAGTCAGCTTGAGGCCATGTGTCCAGCTCATTCACATCACTCAGCATTTTGCACTCAACTTAAAAATACAATGATGTGGCTCGGTGCCGGTAGCACAAGTGGCTAAGGTGCCAGCCACATACACCAGAGTTGGTGGGTTCAAATCCAGCCCGGGCCTGCCAAACAACAATGACAACTACAACCAAAAAATAGCCAGGTATTGTGACAGGCACCTGTAGTCCCAGCTACCTGGGAGGCTGAGGCAAGACAATTGCTTAAGCCCAGGAGTTGGAGGTTGCTGTGAGCTGTGATGGCACAGCACTCTACCAGGGCAACATAGTGAGACTCTGTCTCAAAAAAAAAAAAAAATACAGTGATGTGTTAGCATTATGTTCTGAATTGTAGTTGAAATTTTCCCTAGTTCAATAATATATTTATTGCTAAACAAATAAATAAATAATAAATATTGAGCTTAGTTTTTCTGAAATCTCCATGAGTATGTGTAGTGGGTCATTCAGTCGTGGAGCCTCCCTGCCACTCAGCTTTCCATTTCTAAACTTTCATAAGAGGTGACAATGCAAGAGAGTTTTGTCTCTGAAAGCAGAACTGGGGACACAGTGGTCACAGCCCATGCTACACAGTGGGCATAAATCAGACCTGTAGGTTAGTTGCAAGGTCCAAGTTAGCTCAAATATCCATGTGAAATGGTAATATTTTAGCCAACTTTTGGGCAAAATTACCTTTGAGCTCATTCAGTCCTGTTTCCACCTGAGGCCACAAGTTGCCCTCCAGATCCCCAGAGTGTGGCCCCTGGACTTAATCCAAACTTCACAGAACAAATCTCTTTATTAAAGAGATAAAATGATTAAAATGATTGGTCCCATAAAATTTAGATTCAGTCAGAATTCACACAAAAGGATCCAGAAGGCCACATGTGGTCCCAGGAGTGCAGGTTACCCATCACTGGTTAAGTTGGAGTCTGGATGTTTGTCACAGGGTTGCACTATCCACCTTGCTTGATGAGGCATTTTGGAGGCCACTAATTTTAGGCAGCAGTATTGGAGGACACTGATTTTAGCAGCAGTGTTTGTTGGAGGACACTGACTTTAGGTGGTGGTGTTGCAGGACACTGATTTTAGGTGGTGGTGTTGGAGGACACTTTGACTTTAGGCGGTGGTGTTGGAGGACACTGACTTTAGGCGGCGGTGTTGGAGGACACTGATTTTAGGTGGCTGTGTTGGAGGTCACTGACTTGAGGTGGTGGTGTTGGAGGTCACTGACTTTGGGCTGCGGTGTCTGAGGACACTGATTTTAGATGGCGGTGTTGGAGGACACTGACTTGAGGCGGCAGTGTTGGGACACTGATTTTAGGTGGCAATGTTGGAGGGCACTTATTTTAGGTGGCAGTGTTGGGACACTGATTTTAGGTGGCAATGTTGGAGGGCACTTATTTTAGGCGGCTGTGTTGGAGGACACTGACTTTAGGAGGCGGTGTCGGAGGACACTAATTTTAGGCTGCGGTGTTGGAGGACACGGACTTGAGGCAGTGGTGTTGGAGGACACTGATTTTAGGCGGTGGTGTCGGAGGACACTGATTTTAGGCGGTGATGTCGGAGGACACTGACTTTAGGCGGTGGTGTTGGAGGACACTGATTTTAGGCTGCGGTGTCCGAGGACACTGACTTTAGGCAGCAGTGTTGGAGGACACTTTGACTTTAGGTGGCGGTGTTGGAGGACACTGATTTTAGGTGGCAGTGTTGGAGGACACTGACTTTAGGCGGCTTTGTTTCAACACTGATTTTAGGCGGTGGTGTTGGAGGTCACTGATTTTAGGCTGCGGTGTCCGAGGACACTGATTTTAGGTGGTGGTATTGGAGGAAACTGACTTGAGGCGGTGGTGTTGGAGGATACTGATTTTAGGCGGCAGTGTTTGAGGCCACCGAAGCAGCAAGGTGTTGCTTGGGCCAATAGCAAAATACATGATCAAGCCTTTTTCGCTGAATCTCCTGGCCTGTTATTTGTGGCTGTGTGAAGTCCTGTTGACGTCAGAGCGAGCGTCAGAGCTGGCTGGGCTCTGTCCGGCTATGCTTGGGCAGCCACAGCCTCGCACCGGACTCACTGTCAGAGAAACATGTCCACTGAGAGCCTGCTGCTGTCCCAGTCACCCTTCAGCACGGCTGGTCCCAAAGCTGCTTGCCACGGGTGAGATCAGCTCTAGGGACATTTATTTTGTTTTCTCACAGCCAAAAAGAAAAAAAATCTAGGGTTTACATTTTTTAAAAATGTGAACTCCAGAGATGTAGGGAATTATTTAACTGGACCTTGAAAATGTATTCTTTAAAATGAAAGAGAAAAGAATGAAAATGATAGATGAACCAAGGACGGCAGCACCAGACCTAGAATCACTCACCTACCTCCTAGGTAGTAAATATCCATGAGCAAAACACTTAAATTCTCTGAACTTGTCTGTGTCTGTGAAATGGGAGGTTAGGCCAGAAAATCAATTTAAATTGCCAAGTTAAAGTTTTCCTTGATTGATCTGCCGCCTCCTACTTGGGTAATTTAGGTATGATTCTTAACCTTTAGGCTGAATAAGTAGGGTGGGAACCAACACCTATGTTCATACATTTGAGAAGATGTTGGATGAAAAGGATAGATTTATTCTCTTTAGCTCCAGGAAGCAGAAGTGGCACCAACGGCAGAAACTACCAAAAGGAGGTTTGGCTCTAAATAAGAGTAAACTATCCTTAGAGTACCTCTCCCGGTTTAGACAAAAACATTTTACTAAACTCCACCCATGCCAGGTATTGTGAATTTTGACACAGAGCCCCTGCCCCTGAGAGTTTGTGGTGTAAAGGTAGCCATGACAGTGGGAAGAATTGGACAGATGTGGGGTATGTCTTAGCATCTGGGCCAGCAGGACACATTGAGAGTGAAGGGGGAAGAGGAATCACATGCCACCTATGTCAGGGGTCCTCAAACTTTTTAAACAGAGGGCCAGTTTACTGTCCCTCAGACTGTTGGAGGGCCGGACTGCAGACCCCGGGATGAGTTGGCTGCTAAGCAGGACAGGCAGCAGTGGCAAAAACACCTGGTGGGCCAGATAAATGCCCTCAGTGGGCCGCAGTTTGAGAACGCCTGGCCTATGTTTTTAGCGTCATGGAAGACAAGGGAAGTGGGTTGGTGGGGCAGGATCTGTGGCTTTTATTTGGATCCGTTCAGCAGGCTGTATCCGCTTTACACCTCAGCACCAGGTACTGGGAGGCAGCTGTGTGTCGTAGCCATCGTGTTTATTAACGTGTTTTTAAATGATCTGTTCTAGCCTCCGAAAATGATTTGCTGAATAAGCGCCTGAAGCTTGATTATGAAGAAATCACTCCTTGTCTTAAAGAAGTAACTGCCGTATGGGAAAAGATGCTGAGCACTCCTGGGAGATCCAAAATTAAGTTTGACATGGAAAAAATGCACTCGGCTGTCGGGCAAGGTAAGCGTTACTGGGAGTCACCTAGCCAACCTCACCCCTCATGGATACCTGGAACGAAGTGTGGAATAAAGATGTTTAGAGTCTAATTTTAATGGTCATCCCTCTTCTTTATCACATCTTTACTTAATCTGTTCCCAGATGTCTTAGTTAATTGACACAAGTTGCATCACCTTCCATGATTCTCCTTATTGAAAATTGTAAGAAGACAGGAGACAAAAGAAGACAGACAAACAGACAAACACAGGAGCTTAGGTGCCTACAAACTAGATAAAAGTGTGATTAAATAGTAAACTAGAAACTGTGTGGCTGCTCTCTGGATGCTCTGGGGAGACAGCAGGGCTCAGAGCACAGGCTCACGGTCCTGGGTTTAGACCCAGCCCTGCCATTCACTCTGCTATGTGGTCTTAGACAAATGACTTAGCCCTTCTGAGCCTGTTTCCACATAATGTGAGGTGTGGGTTATGACGGTGGTGGTTGTGAGGAGCACACGGGGCATGTCTGCTGTACTGTGAGTCCTCGGAGAGTGGGCACGGTAGCCCTCGTTTCAGTGTGGGCTGCCGGTCTGAACTGGTTCAAGAAGAGGTAAATACAGAACTTGATAGACTAAGCATTTGGAACTGTTTCCAGCGATTTGACAGAGCAATCCTAATATAAAAATGTGGACTTTTATTTTGTCAATCTGTTTTTCTTATTTTTCTAATTCATCTTTACTGTATTTTGTTAAAATATCAGCCTGCAATGGATTGTAATAGTTTGAGAAGCACCGTTTAGAACTTAACTTCAGTGATGACTATGTAATGATTTTTTCCTAAAATGTGTGTTAGTATCTGTTGGCAAGAGGAATCTTGAGTCTAATCTCATTTTTTTTTGCTGAGTTCTAATTGATCTGGTCATGACTTAACCAGGTGTTGAGAGTAAGGGTTGCAAATAGGTATAAATCCAATGATTTTCTTCTAACTCTGCCTTCTGTTCAGTGGAAGAACATGACATTTACGTTGCTTATCTCTAATAGAGTGAGTGGAGCACGTCAGTTTTTTCTACTGTTTTAAGCTTTCCCCATGTTTCAATAGCATTAACTTTAGCAACAGTAGGTATGATTGCTAGCTAGCTATGCCTGTCTCCTTTCTGAGGATAAGGAAACTGGCCTTGGACCAGTTGGGTGGTGGGCTCAGGGCCGTAGAGCCGGGCTTCTAATCACTTGTTGAACAGTAACTCAACAGTGCTCAATCTGAAGAGTAAGCCAGGGTGAAGACTGAGGTTCTAAATCACAGCGGCTTCCAGTGTGACCTTGGACAGTGCTCTTGCCTCCTTGCTGGTAGAATGAGAGGTTTGGGCCAGGGAGCCACCCTCCAGTCCTAACATCCCTCGCACCTGGAGTGGTTGCTGGAGTTTTGCCCTTATGCCAAATGGCCCCAGATTGCTGTTTGGAAACAGGAGAAAACAGAAAAAAGAATACATGTATTCTTTCCCTTTTCATGGTTAGTAGATGATGGTCTTCAGGTGGCTGCTGCAAAAAGTTGATCGACGGGGTCTGTGACAGCTACTCCAAATATTTGGGCATCTTAGAAGCCCGACACCTGGATGTTTGATTTTCATTGTGCATTTTTATCAGGAGGCTGGTAGAAATACTCCAGGAATCTGGACACCAGGAAGTGAAATCAGGCACAGATGATGGAACAGTTTATGTATTGGGGTGAGCCAAGGCTGACCTGTAGTCTCTTCATGCGTCCTTGACTTTGCCATCTTACTTTTTACTGCAGAAACTGCTCTCTCTCTCACCATAAAAGGGCTTTGTCACTCAGCTGGTTGTAACACATTAATATTTAATAACTTAAAAAGTGACTGCTGTAAATTTTGTGGCTCAGGAAAAAAAATGAGATTAACTCAGAACCATTACCTTTGGCCTTTCAAATAGAGGCCAAGTCAGCCCAGAAACCTTGAAAATGAGGACAGTCCTTGTGTAGGTAATGAGTCCTTTTCTCTTAGTGATCCAAGGACCCCTCAGTGACAGCAATAAAGGGATTTATAAAACTTCCCAAGTTAAAATTAGATGAGAGTGCCAGGATTAAGGTTTCAACTTGGGCGAAAGAGAAATTCTCTGACATTTTAGATAATTCAAAGCTGAGTTTGGGTCAAAATGATTTCTCTAAAGCTATCGAGATGGAACTTTATCAGCTGGAATGTATTTTTCTGGGAATAGGATTGCAAAGTGGAGCACTTGGCAATATGGGCCAGATGCAAACTCTGCTTACCTTGGCCTCAGTGCCATTTATAGAAACTTATTCCAGAAATTAACAAGCCAAAAATGTACTACAATAAGAAGCATGCTTACTGTGGCATTGTTTAATAGCCTAAACAAAACCAAACCCAACCATGTGACTACCCCATGTAATAATATCCCTTGAAAATGACTCAATAATTAGATTTGCATTTACTGATGTAAAAGGTGTCTGAGGTTAAGTGGGAAAAAAGTACAGTACAGTGTGGTCTCATGTACAGTTGGTATCCTGTGGGCTTATACGCAGAGAAGCGTCTGGGGCATAGGCAGTGTGAACATTCATCTGGCATAGCCCTGGTGTACAGCACTTGTCCTGGTAAAATAATTAATAACCTTCTTCCTCTTCACTTTCACACGTTTCCTGCTTTGAATGGTAATTATATGTTTGTTCTAGTTATAGGTGATTTTTCACTTCCTATTCTATACCTTTTGCATTTTTAAAGGTTTTTTTTCCCCTTTTAAACATTGAGCATGTATTATTTTTCAAGTGAGTAAAAATAAAAAGCTGCTTACATGGTGGATAAAACGTGGCCTCCTGCCTACCCAGCACCTGCCTGCAAGCCCTGGGTAGGCCTCACTGCCAGCCTTCTGTCTTGGGTTAGGAGTGAGGCAATGCTAAGCATGGAGAAGGCTGTTTGCTGGGTTGTTCTTAGCAAAAATGTTGGGTCTGAGCTGTATGACCCCGTGCTGTAAGTCATAGGATCTAAGGTTACTCCTGATTACCAAAATATCTGGTGCTGTTCCTTGACACAGCCAATAATCTTTTCCTCCAAAAAAATAAAGTTCTGATTAGATAATGCAGATGATTTAGTAATAAGAGAAAATTGGACATCTCATAGGGAAAAATTTCCAGTTCGAAAAAAATACTTTGTGAAAAAGTCCCGCTATAAATCACTTATCAAGTTGTTTTCCAGCCCACATTTACAACTTTGCAGGTTTTAAAGTATTGGGGGGTGTGTGTGTGAGAGAGAGAGTGAATGTATATACCCAAGATACATCTCTGAACAGAAATAGCAGAGAAAGAAAAAAAAATAATATAAAAAAAAAGCTATCAGGGTATATTAGTGTTCTATTGCTACCATAACAAGTTACTGGAAAACTAGTGGCTGAAACAAATGCTTTTTTTCAATTTTTCTTTGTTTTTGAGACAGGGTCTTGGTCTGCCACTATGCTAGAATTCAGTGTCATCATCAGAGTCCAACTCCTGGGCTTAAGTGATCCTCCTGCCTCAGGCTCCCAAGTAGCTGGGATTACGAGCATGTACCAACCTGCCTGGCTAATTTTTCTGTTTTGTAGAGACCAGGTCTTACTCTTGGATCAGGCTGGTCTGGAACTCTTGGCCTCGAATAGTCCACCCAGCTCAGCTCTTAAACTGTGGGGATTATAGGTGTGAACTATCACCCTGGCCAGAAAAAGCAGAATTTTTTCTCTCACCATTCCGGAAGCCAGAATTCCAAAACCAAGTTGTTGGCAGGGCTGCACTTGGCTTCCCCAGCTTCTGAAGGCCAGTGGCTTCCTTGGCTTTTGGCCATGTCACTCCAATCTCTGCCTCTGGTCACACTGACTCTCCTCTTGTCTTCTCTGCATGACTTGTTTATAAGGATACTTGTTACTGGATATAGGGTCCACCTGGATAATCTAGATCAGTGGTTCTAAACCTTCCTAATGCCACAACTCTTTAATACAGTTCCTGTGGGTTCTGGCCCACAGTTTGAGAACCGCTGATCTAGATGGTCTCATCTCAAAATTCTTTTTTTTTTTTTTTTTTTTTAGAGACAGATTCTCACTTTGTCGTCCTCAGTAAAGTACTGTGGCATCACAGATCACACCTCCAGCTCTTATCTCCAATCCCCATCTCAGTCGCAGGCTTGTCTGACAGTTAGGATGGGAAGGACTTTGAGGGAAAACAGTGGTTACCACCCCTGGGCTGCCACTCACCAGCCAGCTGACCCTGGGCAAGGCACCTGTCCTCGGGGGCCTCTTTCCTCAGGTTTACCTTGAGGATGATCATGATACTTCCCTTGGGAGGTTCTGATGACAGTACGGGCCAACACACCAAGTGCTCAGAATGCTGGCGGAGCACGGTGGCCCCGTGATAAGTGGTGTCTGCTGCTGCAGCTTCTCTCTTGCTGGAACAGAAACTTCTCTTGAAGATGAAGACTAACAAAACCATCTTCCCAAGTGGGCTCTCAGTGGCAGGGAAGTGTACAAAGTTGTCAGAATTTTTTCTGGATGGTAAGAAAGATTAATCCTCAGTTCAGAGGTTCCTTTTATCCCAAGAAATGAGAAAGATTGGGTGTCTCATTCTGCGTTCCTCTTTCTCACCCCTTTCCACATTGGGCCTTATAACAGCTAAATAAGGAACCAAAGCATTTTAATTCCAAAGTATCGTTTTGTCTCATGAGGTTTGTCCTAAATAACATCAGGGTTCTAAGAGAATTTCTCTTAACTTTTGGACATTTCTAGTCATGTTTAGTATTCTAATTAATTATATTTAAAATATTAGGTAGAGGACCTGGATCATTTTCTGATCTTTAGACCTCTATCTAGTCTTTAAACCACTGTTCCTATGCTGTTATTTCCTAATTAACAACCTCTGGGGGCTCAGCCCCGTAGCTCAATGGCTAGGGTGCCAGCCACATACACTGGAGCTGGCGGGTTCAAATCCAGCCCAGGTCTGCCGGGCAACAATGACAACTACAACCAAAAAATAGCCAGGCGTTGTGGCAGGTGCCTATAGTCCCAGCTACTTGGGAGGCTGAGGCAAGAGAATCACTTAAGCCCAACAGTTTGAGGTTGCTGTGAGCTGTGATGCCACTGAAGGTAACAAAGTGAAACTATGTCTCAAAAAAAAACCCCCTCTAGGCCCTTCCAGGTCACCTTGCAGAAAGATGTCCAGTCAAAACTCCAGGTCACCTTGCAGAAAGATGTCCAGTCAAAATTCTACCATCCAGCTGCTTTTAGGCTGCATCTTCCCTGGCTCTGCAGCATTCAGTGGTCCCTTACAGCCAGCAAGCAAAGGGCAGTTTTCTTGCCCTTGACTTTGCCTCAGACAAAACCCTTCCAGCCTTATTGGCAACTGCTCCCGCATGCCCTCACTAGCCCACGGTGAACTGGAACACTCCAGGTTCCCACTCTCCGGCTGGTCTTCTCTCTTCTTTTCTCTCCTCCTTCAGGCGTGGCTCAAATGAAGGCTTCTATGAAACCTGGATTGCTTGTTAAAAATGAGCCTGCTCTCCTTGAGCCGAGCGCTACCCCACTTTGATTCTGCCTTTTTTGTGAGGTCACATTGTGCATTAGAGTTCTTTATGCCTAGTCTGACATCCCTAGAATGTTATTAATTGGCACAAGGTAGGGGGCTTGTGGCGTATTCATCAGTCCACTGCTTGCAGAGTCTAACACAGTCAGAACACGACGTATGTGTAAAAGGTGAGGGGGGTAGGGCAGTGAGAGGAGTGGGGGTGGAAGGAGGCAAATGGGATGATGTTTTGGCTGCTTCTCCACCATTCCTGTGCTGTTAATTCCTAATGGAACAAGATTTGGATTCATAGGATGAAACCCAGCTCATTTTTATGAAGTCACTTTCTGTGCATTAAGTCTCTTTATGTCTTCTCTTCCTTTGAAAGGTGTGCCACGTCATCACCGCGGTGAAATCTGGAAATTTCTAGCTGAGCAATTCCACCTTAAGCACCAGTTTCCCAGTAAACAGCAGCCAAAGGATGTGCCGTACAAAGAACTGTTAAAACAGCTGACCTCCCAGCAGCACGCGATTCTCATTGACCTTGGTAAGTCTGCTCTATTGATCGGAGATGAAAATGGAAGTTTCATTTACTTGAAAAATCTGAAGAGACTGTCCAGGTTATTTAGTGATTTGCCTTTAGGTTTAGCAATCAGAATTTACTACTGAGGCTTTTAATTTAAAAAGCCCTAGGGTAATCACAAATGTCTTCTTGAAGTATATAAAAATCTCTCTATTTTCACAGGGCAGCTTGTTAACTCTGCTTGGCAAGGAAGGGGGTGCTTATTAGGGCTGTGGTCATAACCATGGTTCAGTTCAGTAATTCAAATATTGATAGGAGGCTTTTATAGTCGACTGAAGGAACATCCTGGAAAATATACAGATGTTCGGAACCGAGGCTTGGTTTAATTACAGGAGCCACTCCCTGGTCTCACTGCTTCAAAACAGAATTCATCACAAAAAATTGTAGAAAGCAGTTTGTGTGTGTGCCTCGAACAGTTTTATTTTGGAAACAGGGTGTACCTTGTCTCTTGAATAGTTTTAAAAACACAAAGGTTAAAATGGTGTATCATATTTGTGTACTTTGCATCAGAGGATTTAAGCAGCCGCTGATGGAAAATATTTGGGGAAATAAAACAGTAAAAAAAAACAATAAAAAATAATACAGCATTTTACAAAATAATTATAAAATATTCTCTGTGTGTTGGCTACTTATTTATAAAATTTTGTAATGGATATTTTGTAAATAACGGTATATTTAGCTACAGTTTCCCATTTTCTCTAGGTATGGTGACTTTATGGGCAATCTTTGGGACATCCTGTCTAACTATTACATAGCATTTACATTCTATTAGGTATTATAAGTAAATAAAAGATGATTTAAAATATGTTTAAAAATGTTCATAGATTGTATGCATATACTGTGCCATCTTAGGGAAAAGACTGACGCATCCCTGAGTTTTGGTATTCATGGGGAGTCCTGGAACCAATCTCTCATGGATACCAAGGGACTACATTAGATGCACTTGTATTTGCCACGGCAAAGAACTTGTTGAGTTGGGGTACAGTTAAGATGTACAGAAGGTCAGTGGTGGCGCACCCCCTCTTGCCTACCATCTCCCACCTAGGCTTCTGTTTCTGCTGGTGGGGATCTGGCTCCATGTGGTGGCAGGTCAGCCCTGCTGCTCTCAGGGCACATGACCCTGCTTCCAGAAGCCCCGCTCTGCTCCTGCTGCAGGCTCCCCACAGCCATCAGTGCTGTGTGCCCTGCAGTGGCCTGGCTCAGCAGGAGCTCCTGCGGCCCAGCGGCTGTGATGGAGGGTGAAGCCTGAGCTGGATCAGGCAGTGTCCAGTCTTCTTCTCTCAGGCCACACAGCTGGCCTTCAGGGTTAATGTCATAAGCTTAAATGATACCTCAAGAAATTGTACCTGACTGTGGCCTCCTCGCCCCACCAGACTGGGTTGGGCACCCCAGCTAAGCCTCTGCAGCACCCCACACTCTCCCCTCGTGACACGTATCACATTTATTACCACTGTCATCATTATCATTTAAAGCTAATACTTCTAGGTCCTTAATTAGACTTTCATTACCTGGCTCCGCCATAGGAAGCAGCCCTCTGTGAGTAGGCTGGGGCTGTTTGCCATCATATTCTGTCTTCTAGGACAGTGATTGTCACGTAGCAGGTGCTCAGCGAGTCCTTTTGAGACACTGGCTATGAGGCATTATGCTAGCACCTCCATCTCACGGGACCCTCAGCAGCCCTGGGAAGTTGGCCTGCACCCTCTTTAAGAAAGGAGGAAAATGAGGCACAAAGGGGTCATGTGTTAACCACAGTTACACAGTCAACTGCAAGGAGGTGCCATGACCTGGACCCACTTTGTGCCCAGGAGCCCGAGTGCTGCTCAGGACATGGCTGGGACATGCCTCGGTAGGGCTGGAGCCGGCTGGTCCACTGACCTGAGGAAGCGGTTTTGTGAATTGGAACCAGCTGTGTTAGCTGATGTGATGAGTAACCGAAAAAATGACATCATGTTGCTATCACGTGAAATGAAGGGAAATATAAATTCGGACTGAAAGGCACTGAGTGCAGGCTGTTTCTCTCTGCATGCTCACACTCCTTGATCAGATGTCTCTTCCCGCCCCCCCATAGTCCCTCCTTCTTCCTCCCTTCTCCCTCCCTCCTTCCTTCCCCCTCCTCAGGCAGGATCAGTCCCTGCTTCCTGTTGCGCACAGGCAGTCACTTTTCTGGAGAGGGGAAAGGGGAAGGGGCCACCAGATCAGCTACAGCGCCTCGCCTCTGTGTGTGCCCAGCCAGGCCCTGGGCCTTCCCCATGGGCACGCCATCTGCAGGAGCCCAGACTTCCGCCCTTTCCCTCCGCAGGCAGGGCTGGCTGCACTCATCTCTGCCTGTCCCCATCTCGCTTCTGGGGCTCCTCCCTGACAGGCTCCCTCGTTCCTTCCTTTTTTCCCAGTCCTGCTCTGGCCTCTGTCTTGGATGACCTCCAAATGCCCTCCTGAGGGCCTAAGGACCTCTCTTTGCAATAATGAATTTCCTAAGAGACCCTCCTGGGGTCAGCCTTCTTTCCCAACTATAACTGGAGACCAAGAAGTTGGCCTGGACCTGGCAGTAGAGCCCTGGGGGTTCTGTGTCCCAGGCTTCCAGTGTGGTCGGGCTCTGGGAGGCCCCACTTAGAAGTCCCCCAGACCCCACCTGTTACCTTCCCCACACCTCTCACTGAGAGGCTGTGGCTTTGCTCCCCAGCTGTTTAGTCTACACTTTCTATTTAGTCTACGCCATGGCTACCTAGGGACCCAGTATAGTACAGAGTAAATTCAAATCAGTATTTCTCTTTTTTTTTTTTTGGCCAGGGCTGGGTTTGAACCCTTCACCTCCAGCATATGGGGCTGGCGCCTTACTCCTTTGAGCTGCAGGCGCCACCCCAAATCAGTAGTTCTTAAAAAGTGACATCCACCTCCTGGCCAAAGGAACAGAATGGTCAATTGGATGTTGCAATGCCGGACAAAGTTGTCTGGGCTTCCTCAGCACGGTTTCTTTGGAGGGTGCGCCTGTTCTTAGACAGCCATAACTGCACATAGCGATGTCGTGGTCATGTAACTGCCACTCGGCACTTTGCCACGATTGTCCCCATGGACAGGAAGAGAAGCCCGTGGGACCTTCCACTTGTGCGCAGTTTCCATGCCTGCCCTTTGCTGCCGTGAGCAGAATAAAAGCACGTCATACCTGCCCTCGGTTCCCGAGTCCCTCTTCAGCCCATCTGAATTGGAGCGTTTGCACAACAGGCATCTTTTGAGTTTTTAATATGTTTTTCTCCTAACTCTTGATTTATTTTCTGACATGCATTTTAGTCTAAGCAGTTTTTTTAATTTGTTTTGGGGGACGCTTTTGTGTCCAAAGAATAAGAATAATAGACCTTGTTAGGTAGTGTTTTATAGTTTGTAAAAAATTTTCTCCAACTTCATAAGATTTCATCTTTTCACAACCGTGTATGAAGTTGGGCACATGTAATTATTTCCACGTTAGAGGTGATAACTGTGGCCCAGAGAGTGTAAGTGCTTTGCCCAAGTTACAAGGTGCTCAGTGGCAGGAAGAGTTCTGGAACCCCAGTCTCCTAGGTCTCCTGCCATGTCCCTTCTGGGACACCATATCATTGCTGTGTCTTTCTTGACTCTGCCCACCCCATCCTAACACAACTTCCCCACCTGGAGTTCAGTGGAGTCATACTTCAGAGTGGATGACACCCAGCCAGGCAGACACTGTTGCTCTCGGGACTTACTGGATGGTACTTAGCAAATTATATTGAGGCCCCAGGCACCTGCCTAACCTTTACACCTGGTCCACCTACATCCATTTATCCAGACCTCAGAGAACTGCAACCTTTCTCCTCTCCATTCTCTGCCTCTCCATCCTGTGATGGACATCGTGGACTGCCCTGCGTCCTGCTTTCTGGCTGGGGCTCCTGCTGTGCTTCTAGCCACACGAGTGTCTGCCAGTGTCTCTGAGCAGCTAGCTGGAGGTCCCTTCTGGCTTCATGTCATTGCTGCTTCACTGATGTCCCAGCCTGGAACACCTAACAGTCAGCTGCCTCTAGCTGGTGAGACCGTGCAGCCTCTCTCATGGTAAGAGGCATTTACCTGCAAGGTGCTTGAACAAATGTAGAGACCCAGGAGTGCCCATGGGTCAGAAGGCAAAAACTGGCAGTGGGTCTAATCTCTCCCATGTCAATTAGGTACTTTATTAATCTGTGTATTCTAGGTCAATAACACAGTGGCATAGTTTGTATGCCCTGCATGGGTCCGATGAATCTGTTGGTGATCAGAAGTGACATTTTCAGATGGGCTTCTTGGGACTCTCCATCAGTGAGACCAGACAGGTGCAGGCAGGCTTGCTATAGTGAGGGGCACAGCGTGTGTCCATGGCACACGCATGGCAGGAAGCACCACGGGGGCTGTTGTGCTGATTTTTTGCTTCCACTTACCAAAGATGTAAAAACTCATATTGTCCAGAAGAAAAGAAACTATAATCCAAGTGTTACAGAAGAGAGTTTCCTCCTTGCTTTTTTTTAGTATCCATGAAAGATGAATAGAAAAGCCTCCAAAAAGAAGGAATCAGCTGGGGGTATTTAAGAGGACTCAGAGGGCACAGGAGGGTGCTTTTCCTTGTCCATTCCTAGGTGGCCATCTGCCCCATTTGGCCTTGACACAGAGTGGAGTTTTGCATACTTTGAGTGGTAGGTGGACTGAGAGGTACCAACGTAGGGGTTGTGGGGGAGGAGGACGCTGATTTCTTCTTCATCTTTGAGTTGAAGTCCTGGGTGAGAAACTGAAAACTTTCATGGTAAAGCCAGGATAGTACCTGGAGTTTATCAAGCAGCATTCTTGTTGTGGAATACCTTTGTCTGTCTAGTTTGGGACTTTGCTTTATGGAGGTCAGTTGAGCAGTCACAGTTCAAAAGTCTAATAAATTCTTGCACTGATGGCTACACGCATTATTTCAAAGTGTGCTACAGTTTCAGATATTATCAGGATCACATCATGAAATCCTATAGTTTGGTCATTCTAGATAAGCCCCTTACCTCAAAGTGAGAGAACTAAATGTGAATGGTAAAGTGTGACGCGATTTCATTTCCTTTCACGGAGGTCGGGAGTCTTCCTGCCTCCTTCAAGTCAGGCAGTGCTGTGCTGGTGAATGGTTAGCAGCTGGCTCCTCAAAAGAAGTCTGGGTGTAGAGTGTATGCAGATTTCCATAGTGTAACTACTCCCATCATAGCCAATTTGAAGCTTGCACCTTGATGTTGCCGATCATAGAGCTGGGAAGAGATGCACAGAGCTAGTAGGAGCCACCTCTGGCAGTCACCGCGCTGACAGGTGTTTCCTGGAAGTGACCTGGTTGTAGGTGAGCACTCTCAACCTTGCTGCTGGTGATTCCACAGATCTGTCTGGAGCCCCAGGTGGAGTCCCTGGACTCTAGGAAGTGCTCATTCCAGTGAGAAGATGGACACTAGCAACTGATGACCAAAGGACTTAAATTTCTAAGATGGTATGGAGGGTATTTTTATCTTCAGTCTCATTTCAGATTCTGCTCAGAGCTAAATGCAGCAATTTATGAAGATGTTAGATCACAAGTCCTCCTCCAGGCAGGGATTGTGGAGGTCATTGGTGGTAGGGTTACTCTACCTTCCTCAAAGGAGGACCCAAGTGGGGAAGTTAGAGAGTCAGTGTCGGATGGCTGGTTTGCCAGTGCCACTCCCTGAAGGTGCAGGAATCTCCAGGCTCCTGGTGAAAGGTGCCAAAGAAAAAAGCTTATTAGTCAGCTGTTCACAGCCGCCATGAGACTGAAGGGCTTTGCAGGTGGCCCTGTGTTTGCCTCAGAAGACCTCTGGCCTCTTGTAGCAGCTATTGGGTAGCAAATAAAGCTGAGATGACTGGGGTCTTGGCCAAGATGAAGTCAAGTGGGCTCTGAACAGGATAAGGGAGGACATTCTACGATGGGGTGGCATTTCTTACAGCACCATGCCAGGACACCTGCAGGGTCTCTTGAAGAACGTGTGAGAAACGGTTCCTAAGGGCACCGTCCCTGACCGGCTGCTGCTTAGGAATTTCTGGGTGAGGGGCTGGCTTCCAGGTGATGCTGATGTGACTCCTGCCTGAAAACTGTAGGATGAGGCTGGGCTCCCGTAGCTTAGTGGTTAGGGTGCCAGCCATATGCACTGGGGCTGATGGGTTCAAACCTGGCCCAAGCCTGCTAAACAACAATGACCAAAAAAAAAAAAAAAAAAAGCCAGGTGTTGTGGCAGGTGCCTGTAGTCACAGCTACAAGGGAGGCTGAAGCAAGAGAATCGCTTGAGCCCAAGAGTTTGAGGTTGCTGTGGGCTGTGATATAGCACTCTACAGAGGGCAACAAAGTGAGACTCTGTCTGAATTAAAAAAAAAAAAAAGAACTGTAGGATGAAAGCTCTTCACCTTCATGGAATGAAGAAGGAAAAGAATCATCTTGGGAAACATGCCTGAGTGGAGTGAAATTCTTTCACAACGCTTACTTTGTGCAGCATTGAAAGAAGGTTAAACTCCTGGCATTTGGAACTGCGGGCGACTCGCGGGCCTCTGGAGTACGTCTCTCCATTTATACACGCAGATGCAGCATTGCCGTGTGTCTTTTTTATGTGAATTAAAGGGGTTCTTTGCGCTTGTGTTTGACTCTCCACTTGACAGTCCCATTCTCACTTTGTGTATGAAGGTAGACACTACCTTAGAGAAAAATTTGAAGGCCCTGCATTTCTGTAAAATACAGTTTAAAGGATCAGTGTTCATATCTCAAGGTAGGAAGGATTCCATGGTTTCTACCCAGTTTCCCTCTAGGTTGGTAGAAAGGAGATATTTTTCCCAACTGCCATCTTGCAGAGCCCGAGTGCCTCTCCTGGGGTGGGTAAAGCCTGCTGTAGCCTGGCTGGTTGAGTCCAAGACTCAGTCTAGACTCTTTTTCCAAACTTTGAACAAGTACAACAGACAGTAAGCAGTGTTGGGCTCGTAGTTAATGTGCTTTGAGTGGGCAGCACCGTGCAAGGGGCTGAAGGTGTTCTCAGCAGTGCACTGCCCAAGGCCCCGGTTCTCTGCTACGGGTGTACGTCACATGTGACCCTTATTACATGCACTTCCTGCCTTTGCTGTGTAGCTTAGTCTTCCAAGTTGGGACTGGAGGCTGCCATGCTCAGCGCTGGGCTACATGAATGTGGGTTGTCCAGCGGATGCTTTTAACCCCACTGGTCCATGCCTGCCCATATAGTCTGCCTGCCTCTCCTTGCTCTGGGTGTGCTGGGGAACATGGGTGGGTTATAGTGTTCGCCTAGAACAATGGTTCCCAAACTCTTGATGTCAGGCTCATTTTCACTTTGAAAATTATCACGTAGCCCAAAGAGATTTTGTTTACATGAGTAATTTCTCTTGTATTGACCATACTAGTAATTAAAACTGAGAAAGTTTAAAAATACTTATGTATTTACTTTAAAATAACTTTAATAAACTCATACATCTAAAATATTATGGAAAATGACTATTTTCCAAAATAAAAAATGTAGTGAAAAGAGTGACATAGTTTTTACATTAACAAAATCTAATGTCTGATTTGATACACATAGAATCCTCTGGAATATCCTGTTTGCTTCGTTCAGTCTATTGTGGTTGTTATATGAAATATTCAAAGAGAAAGTAGGCTGTGCCCAGATCTGGAGTTGGAAAAGGGAGACCTCATGGACCCCTAAAAGAATCTTAGACACGGCTCGGAGCCTATAGCTCAACCGGCTAAGGTGCCAGCCACGTACACCTAAGGTGGCGGGTTCGAATCCCCAGCCCGGGCCCGCCAAACAACAATGATGGCTGCAACCAAAAAAAAACTAGCCGGGCGTTGTGGAGGGTGCCTGTGGTCCCAGCTACTTGGGAGGTGGAGGCAAGAGACTCG
>CAUYTI010076882.1:0-14996 GCA_963575145.1 Galago senegalensis | reverse complement strand
CCCGTGATGGAACGGCATCCTATCAGAGTGTGTGTGTGTGTATAAGTGCACCCGTGATGGAACGGCATCCTATCAGAGAGTGTGTGTGTGTGTATAAGTGCACCCGTGATGGAATGGCATACTATCAGAGAGAGAGTGTGTGTGTGTATAAGTGCACCCGTGATGGAACGGCATCCTATCAGAGAGAGTGTGTGTGTGTGTATAAGTGCACCCGTGATGGAACGGCATCCTATCAGAGAGTGTGTGTGTGTATAAGTGCACCCGTGATGGAATGGCATCCTATCAGAGAGTGTGTGTGTGTATAAGTGCACCCATGATGGAACGGCATCCTATTAGTGTTGGTTTCTGCCTGTACCCTGAGCTTCCAGGATAGGCTCCAGCTGCTCATGACCCTGAACTAGAATCAACAGGTTGGAAAATGAATGAATGAATACAAGTTATAGTACAATAATTTGGAAATTACACAGTATACACATGCACACAGTCAGCGATGTGGAATGAAAGCCCCAGCTCACCCAGAGTGTGTCTTATTGTTTTTGAATTGTGTGGTGTTCCAAGTGCCTCTTATGGTTTGTACTCTGTAAACATTTATTCTTTGATTCAACCCATCACTACTACAAACCTCATCACTCACTGGTTCACCAAAATGTGGGTAATTATTTCACTTGTTTTTATCAATCTTCCCTAAATGCAAGTACAGCTTACATTTATTTCAATGATTAATATTAGCAGTGTTTTGGGTCTTTATTTAGAAATTTGATGATGTTTTTGTGACCAGAAATATTTTCATAAGAACTTGATCAGTTAGCCTCTGGTAAAATTGGTTTCATTATACAACCTTTTCTTACATTCAGTTTCCAAGAACTTACCAGTGACGTTAAGTGAGGGCAGACTGGGCTGAAGGACATTGGTAAAACAGCCAGAGGATCTTGCGATAGGACCGAGGTGAGGCCGAGAACCAGGAAGACGTGGAAGACTTGCTGACTAGGGAGGCAAACCGAGAGGGTCCAGTGTGATAGTGCCCTGACGGTCAGCTGTCTGGGAGTGTGTGTTTTCTTTAAGCCACACAAGGACTAAAAGTGTGATTCTTGGTGGAGGGGCTTAAGCGTGGATCTTAAGTCTGTGGGTCCTTTGACCTACTTTATTATCTAAATTTCATCATCTTTAAAGTGGAGTGATATTTAAGTAATAAATTGGTGGGAGTGTATCTAAATAATCCACCAAGTCTTGATTCTTTGGGCTACCCAGTAAATGGTCACTATTAGCTTAAACAGGTGAATATTCACGGTTTCAGATGGCTTAAACTATAGTTCCAACCTCATTCTTCTCTCAGTGAAAGTAAACCAAAGTAAAAAAGTAAACTCCTAAAAGCTCTTATATAGATTCTGGTCAGTGTGAATGGGTTATTCACAGACGATTAAGTCAAGGAGGCATTCATGACTGAATGATGGTTAGCTGGGGTTGGCGTAGTGTGGTCAGACAGATAATAATGCCCTTTAAATAACACTGTAAGTATACTCAGAGCTCAGCGGATGTTTTCTGCTAGACCGTGGTTGGTCAGTTTTAATACCTATAGTGCATAGAGGAAAGGAGGGGAGTATGTTGGATGAGATCCTGGTGGAGGGAATATTCATGGTGTATATAGCTGAGTCCTAGTCATGATTGGGAGTCATTGTGTAAACCCTAGTATCTGATCCCTGGCTTCACCATCTATACACATGGTACAGTAATATTCAAACTTTAGTAAAAATTCATTGCAAGTCAATCTTGTATAGTAACTGCTTTATTATAATTATAATACACGATTAACAGAACTAATTACATTTACTTACAGTGGGGATACAGAATTTTCTCCTAACTAATCATGGAAAAGCTTGAGAATTGAGCTTTTCTTATAATGTAGCATGAAAGAAGATACAGTTCATATTAATAAAAAATAGATGATATTTAATTAAAGGACCCAGAGTGAGAAATTAATACTTAGAGTACTTTAACCCTTAATATAAAGAATTAATTATTAAGACCAGACATGTTTTTGTACTTAATGTGTTAGTTAAGTGTGAATTTCTTAGGTAGATGTTATTTCTTAGTTTTGAAACTAGTTGATTATTTAAATTTTACTAAGATTCTAACTACTATACCGTATGTTAATGAATAGCTAAATTACTGGGCATTCAGTTTTAGGAGAAGAATGTCAAATAGTATATTAGCTTGCATACTATTTTAAGCTTACATTGAAAGGAAATTTGATACTTTTTAGATTTAAGAAAGAAGTTCAACCATGAGCACAAATATCTATGTAGATATTTTAATTTTTTGGTGCCACCAAGTGGAGAAATGTTGAATAATGATGTCTTTGTGTAAAATGGGACCAGTGAAGTGCCTATAAAAGCAATGATTGCTGATTTTTTTATTATATACTCTTGTTAGTAAAACTTTCAATATATCTTCTAGGATACTTTAGAATTAAAAATACATTATTTACATATTATTATGCTACTCTATGTACATTAATTAAAATATAAGCTAAAAGATTAAAGAAGATTTAAGTGAAAAATTAAGGATTCAAATGTAGAAATATTATATATTTTCTTTTTGTACCCACCAAAAGTTGTATGCCTCATCTTAGATCAGGCTGCTGTAACAAATATTCCATAGACTAGAGTGGCTCAAACAGCAATTTATTTCTCACCGTTCTGAAGCTTAGTAAGTACAAGGTCAAGGTGGTGTTTGATGCGGGCCCCCTGGGTTTGCAGTTCTCACTGTGTCCTCAGTGGAGAGCAGGGAGAGAGGCAGCAAGCTCTCTGGAGTCTTTTCTTACAAGGCACTGAGCTTTTCTTAAGGGATGGACCCTTCTGACTTACAAGGGCTCCTCCTACAAGTACCATCACACTGCTGAGTAAGCATCAACATATGAATTTTAATGAGACACAGTCAGAACATAGCACCTTATGAGCTGTTTTCAATAGAATTTTGAGACAGAAATCCCCTTTAAAAGTCACATTTTTCAGGCTTCCATCTGACCATATTTCATTGAGTATATGCCACTGATTGTAAAATGCAACATGACTTTAGGTACCTCTGGAGGTAAGGAAAAATCCCTGCAGTGCTTTCTTAATCAGTTATAAGTTTTTTTAGTTGTTTTTTCTTTTTGTAGAGACAGGGGTCCCCCTTGTTGCTCAGGATGGTCTTTAACTCCTGGCCTCAGGCAATCCTCCTGCCTTGGCCTGACAAAGTGCTAGGATTACTGGCAGTGAGGCCCCACACCTGCCCATTTATAATTTTTGTTTTATATTTAGTGAAAGAGATTTCTTGGACTTAATACATTCTTTTCAAAAGTTACATCGCTCTTCTCCATACGTAACAAGGAAAATGTGACTGAAATAAGTTGGAAAGGCCTTCTTAAAACTTCACATTTGGAGCATGAAAATTCTGAATCAGTTTTTGAATTGGTTGATGTCCAAATTTTACTACACAGTCCAAATGGTGTGATGTATTGTGGGGTTACTTCTTGATAAACCCATCACAAGGTGAAGATAATGTTAAGTCAGAAATGCATTTAATGCGCCTGACTTACTGAACATCATAGCTCAGCTTTGCCTACCTTAAATGCGCTCAGGGTACCTGTGTTAACCAGTAGTTACACAAAATCATTTACCACAAAGCCTGTTTTATAATAAAGTATTGAATATCTTATATAATTGTTGAATCTTCTAATATGTGGGAGCTAAGAGAATCCATGCAACTTTTCTTGAGGGCTATACTCTGTCTCTGGGATTTTCTTTGAAGCTGCTAACACACCCATTCTGTAAATTTAAGGTGCTTAATTGTTGCTTCTTGTCTTGACCTTGTGAAAGGCAATCCCTTTGTATATACATACCTAACAATAAAAATGCAAACTAGCTTCTATTTAGGATACCTCCCTTTCTTTTTTATTTTTTTTTTAAGAGACAGAGTCTCACTCTGTTGCCCTCGGTAGAGTTCTATGGCATCACAGCTCACAGCAACCTCCAGCTCTTGGGCTTAGGCAATTCTCTTGCCCCAGCCTCCCAGGTAGCTGGAGCTACAGGCGCCTGCCATAACACCTGGCTATTTTTTGTTGCAGTTTGGCTGGGGCCAGGTTTGAACCTGCCACCCTTATTATATGGGGCTGGCACCCTACTCACTGAACCACAGGTACCACCCAATATCTCCCCTTCTTAAGCTGTGAAGCACTTGACTGTTGCTTTCCAAGAAAATACAAAATTATGCTCATTGGTTCCCTGAATATTTGCTTCACTATTTATGCTTCTTAGTTTCTTTTTGTTTCAATGTCACCTCATAGTACTATCTTATTAGACATAAGTGGAAATTAAACTCAACAATTACACCAAGAATGCATGTGCCTCAACTGAAGTGACTAGCCAGTGATTGATTATAAGATGCCTTCAATTTCAAGATGGAGCCAAATTTCACTAATGTTAAATGTAAGAAAATATATACATCTTAAAATCCATGAATACTTGAAAGGAGTATATTGTTTCACTGGTTGTGACATATATGTCCTTGAATAATAGATTTTACAAATATGTGGAAGACAGTTCTTCAGTCCTTAGTGTTTGGTGTTGATTCTCTGTAGTAATCAATCCAAATCTCAGAGTTGGAAACTGTTGTTATTGATAAGGGAGAAGTGTAGAGAAAGGTGCCGTTCTAAACTGAGCAGTGCAAGTATTATTAGGATTATACTTTGTATACAGTATTTTTAAAAATCTTGGTTTTATAATAGTTGGTGCTTATTGTTGAAAGTCAAAACAAATAAAATTGGAGGCATTATGGGTGACCTAGAAGCATTTTAAACGGTACACTCTTTAGCCTTGTTGATAGTCCAGAAATACACTAGAGGGCAGTAGTAAGCAATAAAAGTTTTGTTCTTTTGAAAAAGATACTCTTTTTGTACATTTTCTTCAAAAATATCTGAAGTTGAATTCAAAAGATTGTTGTTTAAAGACCTTAATAGTTGTAATTTTTTGTATAATGTCTATGTCAGGCTCATCATAATGTAAATATTATAGTTAAATTTCCTGATAATGATTGACACCGCAGTCTAAAACCAGGTTAAATGCTTGGTAACCAAATATAGCTACTTTCTTCTATTTGCTATCTTCAGACAATTAAAATTTTTTTTAAAGTGTCAAATTGTGGTCCCATGTTACCACAAGTTGTTACCAAGGAGTTATTTTTATTTTTAAAAATCTTTTACCCTAAGCTCTTTAGGAATCAGCTCAACTCTTCCTATAAATTTATTGGTTCCAGGAAAGAAAATAACTGTGAATTAAGAGCTGTCTGTTCTTAAGAGATTTTTGGTCAAATATTATGCTTTCAGAGAAATCATTTTATTAATTTAACCGATGTTCTTAATGGTAGGAGGAAAAAGAATTGGGACCTAGTTGTTACATACCAATTAGTGTACTGTAGTGACTAGTCTGGTTTAGAAAATCTGTTTAGCCGAGTTGGGCAGATCGAGCTCTAAAAAAAATGTGCAGACCAGTAATGTTAATATACATTGTTATGTGCTATAATCGAGTTGTAAGCAGGGCACATTTGCAAGTTTCTGCAGGTTTCTCAAACATAGTGTAATTAAGCCGAGACCTGAAGGGCACTGAAATTTGCTAGTGAGGTAGGGTGAGAAGGTAGGCATTCTAGTGAGGGCACTGCATGAATTAAAGTGTAGATGCGGGATAAAGCTTGGCACAGTATAAAGTTGTAGGGTGTTCTAAGAACTGTGAATAATTCAGAGGTACGAGATGAGGTTAACAAGTTGATAGGGTTGAAGTCACAAAGGTCCTTGTCTGGAAAACTACATTAATTGGAGTCTGTTCCCAAGACCAGTAATATTGCCTTTTGTTGAAAAGTGATAGCAAAACAACTTCTTAAAACAATCCTATGTGAAGTTCTGATATGTACCAAATATAAATGAAGAAGTTTGAAGTAGCAGAGGGCCCTGCATGGCTAGCTGCCTTCTGTACCTTCTGTAGTGGCCTTACAGGGATCTTCCAGAATATTTAACACAATAGGCTTATTAGTTCTGGAGAACGTTAAAGGATGTTAATTAGAGGAATGACTTGAGTGTCAGTGAGATCACTTCCGAAGTAGTGGAGCAGATGGATTTATAGAAAGGGAGACCAGGAGCCCAGTTAGGAGAGTTTAGATGATCTTGTTTTTGGCAGTGGACTCTCAATAAGGGCCATGTTAACATTGACAAGACCTGAGGCCAAGTGTGGTGGCCCATGCCTATAATCCTAGCACTCTGGGAGACCAAGGCGGAGAGAATTGCTGAGTTAAAGGAGGGGGAAGGTTGCTGGAGTTCGAGACCAGCCTGAGCAAAAGTGAGACTCCATCTCTAAAAATAGCCAGATGTTGTGACAGCACCTGTAGTGCCAGCTACTCTAGAGGCTGAGGCAAGAGCATCTCTTGAGCCCAAGGGTTTGAGTTTGTTATGAGCTACCATGCTATGGCACCCTGCCAGGGGTGACTGAGTGAGACTCTTGTCTCAAAATATGTACATATATATATTGATAAGACCAAAAGATTCCTCAGAAAACAGTTTTGAGTACTTAATTAAGTTCTTATGTTTGGGGATCCAAATCTCTCCAAAACAGACTAAGAAGCACTGAAATAAAATAAGGCTAGTTTGGATGTGGTTGGGAGGTCAAGGAAACAAAGCTGGTATAAACTAAGTTTAGCAAAATCTACCAGCAGCATGGCATTAGACTATTAACGTGATATGTGAACTTGAGGAACCGATAAATAATCATTATATAATGTATATTCATCAGAGGCTTAAACAATTATGTTGCTTTTTTCAATAATGTTTAAAGGATGTGGAAGTATTATAATAATCAAATAGGTCAAAATGATAATGAAGACAGGAAAAGTCCTATAAGGAAAGGTCAAAAGAACTGTGAAATGCTTTGGTATTTTAGCCTTTATAATTCACATTTTCAATGTTTTGAGGATATAAAATTTAATATGAAAAATATACATTTCAAACCCTATTTTTCCTTTTTGTATGTTACCAAGTATGCATTTTATCAGTATACATTTAGTAAAAATTCTATTAACTGGAAGGAAATCACTGTGTATGGTGAGTGTCCCTAATCCCAAATCCAAAACACTTCTTTTCTTAAGCATTTCAGAAAAGGGGTACTCAACTACTATATCTTCCAAATTACATTTTCTTCTAATTCTAACAGACCCATTGCACTTTTTAGAAGATAAGGAAATCATGAAAACACTAACTTAAATTCTAATATCTAAAATGCAAGGTCTTAAGTATTTCTCCTTTAGCAAATACTATATCAGGATTTACATATTGGGTAGCGTGCTGATAATATTCAGCTTTATAATTATGTATGTGCTATAAAACATGATACTACATGATAGAACTAGTTGATTTCTGGGATTTGCTTTACTCGTGTTCTTTGTTCATATTCTCCCTTAATTTAAAAAAAAATCTCAATTTGTCAGCATTTATGGTTTGCTATTTGAATTGTGGCTCAATCAGTATCCTAAAGGAGGTTCAGTGATATTAAAATAATTAAAATTGACACTAAAGGTATCTGAGGTCATCCTTGGCATGAACAGCCAAGTAGCAGAGAGCATGGAAGAAGGCATGCAGGTTCACCCAGTGTCGTAGGGGGTTGGGGTCAAGCCTAAAGAATGGCATGTTTCACTTCTACCCATGTTCACTGTCCTGGATTGGAGCTCATGGTCCTACTTAAGTATAGGGGAGACTGGATAAAGTAGGTTGGTTCTGTGCTCAGAAGAAAATGAAAAAGATTTAAATACATAATGTGATATCTGCAACCAGGAGATAAACGTTGTCAATGTTTCTTCTAAGGATTTAAGGTTAATAATTATTCTGAATAATGGTCACCTGGTAAATGCTAGTAAGTGTTATTAGTGATTATAATAAAAAGTTTTCATTTGGAACTAGAATATGGAATTAGGTAGTGCATATAATAATATGTGTATTCTTAAAAGTTGATTGGTAAGTTAAAATTACCTGTAGAAAAATATTTAAAATAACTTAAAAAGCTAGTTGTAAATATTCAAAATTTTAAATGAACTATATGTAGAGATAATTGGTATGCTAATCATATGCCATGTATATGTTAAAATACTTAATGTTTTACTAAAGGTTTACTATACACAATTAGTGAAAATTGTTTTTTCATAGAAAACAATTTTATAAATTATTTTTACTAATTCATCTATCTTAACCCTTAAGTAACCTGAAGTTATCGTTTATTACTTTGATAAGGTATTATGCATATTTATGTTACATTTGTAGCTTGTCTTCTGAGGAAGAGGTAGTGTTACAACTCGGTATGCAAATACGTGTGAAATACAAGAGTTGTTCCCGTACAGCATGTTCTTCAGTGACGGTGCCTTTACAGCTGCTGACTCTTCTGTTATTACTTTAAGGGACTTTTTTTAACCTGAATATTATGTGTAACATGTTTTACAAAGAAGCGGTCAACATATAGAGAACATTTTATAACATTTTGTAAAAAGGTACATTTTGTAAATAAAGATACATTAAGGTACAATTTCCCATTTTCCCTGTGGATGGCAACTTTCGGAGTGACTTTTGGGACAACCTGTAGTACTACTAAAATATTTTAATTTTATTTCTTTTAGGCCTATGGAATGTCTGCTTTACCTTTAAATCTGATAAAGGGCACTAGAAGTGCTGCTTATGAACGTTTGGAAAACACCGAAGACATTGAGGAAGTGGAACAGCACATTCAGACAATTAAATCCAAAGTGAGTTGGTGTTCTGTGGAAAACATAAAATTACTTTGCCTTGTCATCTGCTTTCTGATGTGACTTAAAGATTGGCAAACTCATTGCTTTTTACATTGTTTAAATTTTTTGCAACATTTTCTTCAATAACTATGTCCTTATTTTTAAAAATATGTCTTTTGTATAATACAGTTCACTGCACATTTGAGAATTTCTATCAGTGTTCTAACCTCTACAATCTAGAAGTACATCTAAACATATAATCAAGACCTTACTAGTTTCAGGTATCTTAATTCCATGTCTAACATCAGATTTTACTATATTACTCATGTTAAAGTTTTATGTGCCAATTAAATAAGCTAAAGATTACCAATTAAATGTACTTCTAAAAATACAATATAAAGTTTTCATTCTTTAACACCATGAAGTAAATAATAGATAAATGTTATTTAAAGATTGTAGAAAAAAATGGCAGGTTTTCTAAATTGTTCTGTAACTCTAAGCTAGCATGATCCTGATACAGAAACCAGACAATAATAGCACACAAAAAAGAAAACTATATACTATCTTTCTTATGAAAATACAGGTAAATAATGAATAATTATAATATATATTTCAAATTATAATATATAATTATATAAATATTATATATATAATTATATATTATATAATATATATTATATAATATATTTCAAATTATAATAATTTGAAATAAATAATTCAAAACCTATGATGTAATAAAATAATATTTTGTAGTTATTGGGAAAATATATTGAAGCAGTATAATATCTTTAGATTAAATTTGAAATATTAGCATCTTAATGAATGCCAAAAGGTATTTGGTAACAGTAAATTTGTAGTCATGATTTTTAAAAAAGTGCTTTTCAAATTAGAGAAGAATAGTAAACAAAGGAAGCTTCTAAAAATCATCATACTTAATAGGAAAAAATGGAAACTTTTCCATTAAAGTCAGATATAGGATCTTGATGTCAGTATTATTGCTACTTTTTAGCATATTACCGAAGATCCTTATCCACTAACAAAGAATTTAGGTATAAACATTGTGAGGAGGGGCGGAGAGAAAAGGAAAACAACCTTTGTTATTTACAGGCATCATCTACCAAGAGAATCTAAAGGAATCAAACGACAAGCTAGTAGAATTTAATAAGAATTCATCAAGATGCCTAGATATAAACTTATAAAAATGGTGAACCAGTTGGAGGATATAATAGGAAATGATCCAATTCACAGTAGCCATAAATGATAAAATAACAAGAAATGTCATGCTCTTCTGCATAGAAATAACCTAATCACTTGTACCCTCATATTAATCTGAAATTTAAAAAATTGTAAAATTTACTGAAATACATAAAAAGCACAAATAAGTGGAGAATACCATCAGTGCCTAATTGAGAAGATTCAATATTGTAGAGATGGCAGTATTTGCAAGGTTTGGTGTAAATTCAGTATAATCTGAAAAAGACAAAATTGAAATTGGCTTAAAACAACATACTATGTAAAAAATGGATTCTGGAAATTTAGAATAGGTAACTGATCAACACATCCAGCAGCTACTGTTACTGCTGATACTAGATCCCCACCTAGTGACCACTCCTTATTCGAACTGTGCAGGAAAATCTCCAACTGCTATTTATCATCCCCTTAACCTTTTGAACTCAGAAAAAAGAAAACTTGGAAAAAGAAAAACACAGATGAGGAGAATCCAGCAAAAGAACTCTGGAACATGAAAAATCTGAACAATTCAACTGGCTGAAGGGATCAGAATGGTGTTACAGCAGATAATTTCAGTTATAAAGAAGTTGTTGAAATGATAGAAATGGAATTCATAGTGTGGGTGGCAAATAAAATGAACGGGATTGAAGAGAAAATTGAAAATCAGCAAAAAGAAGCCCCCAAAATGTGTCAGTGTATCAATGAAGTTAAAGAAAAAGTCATCAAGGAACTGGACAGAAGTAGGATGGAGCTTAAAGAATTGACAGAAGCATTCAGAAAATTTCTAACACAACAGAAAATTTCAGCAACAGATTGAACCACAGAAAAGAAAGACTCTCAGAGCTTGAAGACAACACACTAAAGCTAACCCCAGTCATTTAAAAAAGGCAGAAAAGAAGAGCTCAAAGTCAGAGCATCTCTTAAATTTGGGGGTATGAACTATGCAAAGTGTACAAACATACAAATTATAGTTATGCCTGGGGGATAAGAAGAGAGTCCTAAAAGCATAGATCTATAGTTGACAATACTATTACAGAAAATTTCCCATACATCTCTAGAGACTAAGACATCCAATTGCTAGAAGGACATCAAACCCCATGAAGTCTCAGTTCAAATAGATCATCACCAAGACACATTGTAATTAACCTGGTTAAATTCAAAATCAAAGAGAAAATTTTTACAGGCGGCTAGGTATAAGTAGCACTTGACCTACAAGGGTAAATCCATCAGCTTAATAGCTGATTTCTGTGCAGAAGCCTCACCAGGCAGAAGTGAATGGGCTCTATCTTTTAATGTTATTAAACAGAACAATAACCAGTCTAGTATTTTGTATCCTAGAAAGCTAAGTTTCATATTTGATAGACAAATTAAGTATTTTCCTGACAAGCAAACTTTGAGGAAATTTGGCACAACTAGACCCACCCTTCAGGAATTTCTCAGACCCACACTATACACTGACCAGCACAATTGACTCTCAACCAGTGTAAAACTACCTAGAAACTATCGGTCAAAGTCTAAATACCACAGTGGCCTAAGATAAAACAATATGATAGAATATCACATAACAGAATGAGTAGAAATCTACCCTTCTTACCAGTCCTCTCAATAAATGTGAATGGGTTGAACTCCTCACTGAAGAGACATAGGCTGGTTGATGGATAAAAAATTTCAAGCCAAGTAAGTATCTGATGTCTTCAGGAAATGCATTTCACCCCTAAAGAAACACCAGACTCAGGGTGAAAGGATGGAAAACAATATCCTATACAAATGAAAACCAAAAGAAATCAAGAGTAGCTATTGTCATCATAGATACTGTTGAATTCAAATCAACAAAAGTAATAGAAGACAAAGAAGGGCATTGTGTATTAGTCAAGAGAACAGTTCAACAAAGAGACTTATCAATCCTAAATATTTATACATCTGCCTTAGGTGATCCTAAATTTTAAAGGCAAACTCTTATTAGCCTAAAGAAAATGATAAACCATAATACTATAGTATATCAGGACTTCAACATTTCACTGTGAGATCTAGGTAGATCCTGTAAGCAGAAATTAAACATTCAACTTAAACATGACTGTAGAACAAATGAGCCTAATAGACATTTATAGAACATTCCACCTCAATACTACTGCGTATACATTCTTCTTATTAGCTCATGGTTCATTCTCCAAGATTGATCACATCCTAGGGCACAAAATAAGTCTCAATGATTTTTAAAATAGAAATTATGCTGTGTATCTTTACAGTCCACAGTAGAAAAAAACTAGCAACAAATTCTGACAGAAATACTCATCCCACACAAAGTCATGGAAACTAAATAATTTATTGCTGAATGATAATTGGGTCAAGGAGGAGATAAAAACAGAAATAAAAAGATTATTTGAACTAAATGACAATAAGGGCACAAGCTACCAAAACCCATGGGGTACTGCAAAAGCAGTTCTGAGAGGAAAACTCAGTGTCTTAAATGCCCTTCAAAGCCCTTAAATTCTTAATAAAATCTTAAACAGAATTCAGATGCACATCAAAAAAAAAAATCATCATGATAAAGTTAGTTTTATCCAAGAGATGTAAATGCAAATCTATAAATATAAACTGCCACATAAATAGAAATAAAGACAATGACTGTATGATCCTTTCAATAAATGCAGAAGAAGAATTTGAGAAAATTCAATATCCTTTTTTGACAAGAACACTTAAAAAAAAAGGGCATAGATGAGACTTTCCTCAAAATAATAGACGCCATCTATGACAAACACACAGCCAACAATATACTGAATGAAGAAAAATTGAAAGCATTTCCTCTTAGAACTAGAATTGGACAAGGATTCCCACTATCGCCACTGCTATTCCACATAGTATTAGAAGTCCTAGCCAAAGCAATTAGACAAGAGAAGGATACCCTGGTATCCAACTGGGGCAAGAAGAGATTAAGCTTTCATGTTTGCTAATGATATGATTTTAAACTTAGAAAATCTCAAGTATTTAACCATGAGACTCCTGGAATTGATAAATATTAGAGCAATGTCTCAGGTTACAAAATCAGGGTACACAAATCAGTGTTTTCATTTATGCAAACAATAGTCAAACTGAAAATGAAATCAAGGATATAAAATTTTTCACAGTAGTATCGAAGAAAATGAAATATCTTAGAATATATTTAACAAAGTAGGTCAAAGATCTCTATATGGAGAACTTCAAAACATTGAGAAAAGAAATTACAGAGGATTAAACCAATGGAATAATCTATCTGGTTTGTGGATTAGTGGAATGGATATTGTTAAAATGTCTACCCAAAGTAATTCATGAATTCAGTGCAATTTTCTCTAAAATACCACTGCCATATTTTGCAGATCTTGAAAAAATAGTTCTGTGCTTCAAATGGAATCAGAATAGCCAATGCAATTTTATGAAATAAGAATAAATCAGGAGGCATCACTTTACCAGACTTAAGACTGTACTACAAAGTGATAGTATTCAAAACAGCATGGTATTGCCATAAAAATAGACATAGACCTTTGGATTAGAACAGAGAATTCAGATATGAAACCATCCTTATATTGTCACCTAATCTTTAACAATGCAAACAGAAACATACAATGGGAAAACAATATTTCAATAAATGGTGCTAGGAGAACAGGATACCCACATGTAAAAGACTAAAACAGGACCTGTACCTTACACCACTGAAAATAATTAACTCATGATGGATAAACTGCTTAACCGTAAGTCATCAAACTATAAAAATTCTAGAAGAATTTGGAGAAACTCTTATAACTAGTGGCCTAGGGAAGGAATTTATGAAGAGACCCCAGTGGCATAACAACATCAAAAATAAATAAATAGGGCCTGGTAAGACATTTCTGCACAGTCAAGGACACAATCAGCAAAGCAGATAGATATGCTACAGAATGGGAAAAGATGTTTGCATGTTACACGTTTGATAGAGGACTGAGAACTAGAATTTGCAAGGAACTCAGGCAAATAAACAAGATCATACAAACCAAGTAAAGGTTGAGCAAGAGACAGGAACACAGATTTTTATAAAGAACATAGACTAGTGGCTAAGAAATACATGAAAAAAAAAATGTCCAGAGTCTCTAATCATCAGGGAAATGGAAATTGTAACCACCATGAGATACCACCTAACAGCAGTGAGAATGACTCACATCAGAGACTCCCCAAACAACAGGTGCTGGTGGATGCAAAGCAAAAGGAGCATACATTCCCTGTTGGTGGGGCTGAAAACTAGTCCAGCCTCTATGGAAAGTAGGATGGAGATTTCGCAAAGAATTTAAAGTAGACCTACCATTTGTCCCTCTACTAGAGAGTTACCCAAAGGAGGAAAAAACGTTTTATAAAAAAAGACACTTGTTCTTGTGGATTAATAAAATGTAGTTTGTGAATACCATGGGACATACTCAGCCATAAAAATATGGGGTTCTGGGCAGCGCCTGTGGCTCAAAGGAGTAGGACACCAGCGCCATATGCTGGAGGTTGTGGGTTCAAATCCAGCCCCAGCCAAAAACTGCAAAAAAAAAAAAAAAAAAAAAAGATGGGGACCTAGTATCTTTTTCATAACAACCTGGATAGGATGGAATTGGAGGCCATTCTCCTAAGTACAACAAAAATGGAAAAATGTATTCAATACTAAATTTGAATTAATTGATCAACACCTCTGTGCTCATAGGGAAGTAATACTCAATGAAATTCAGGTGGGGATGGAGGGCCGACGAGGAAGGGTGAATTTCCACCCAGTGGGAATTTCGTACGCTTACATTGCATGCTTCCTAGGTGAGGGGCATGCCTATAACATTGACTTAAAATTTGGCTCGGCGCCTATAGCTCAACCGGCTAAGGTGCCAGCCACGTACACCTAAGGTGGCGGGTTCAAATCCCCAGCCTGGACCCGCCAAACAACAATGATGGCTGCAACCAAAAAATAGCCGGGCATTGTGGCGGGCGCCTGTGGTCCC
>CAUYTI010076880.1:0-19968 GCA_963575145.1 Galago senegalensis | reverse complement strand
AAAACAAATTAACTATGCATTTGTTCCAAAGTCCCCCAAGTAAACAAACCAACAAATGATAAGCCTGTAACAAAACCAGGAATAATCAAGAATGTAAGAAAAATATCCAATGTACTCAGTACTATTATGAAACTAATTTATAATCACTCACACATTCATATGCAGAATAGATCACAACTATAGCCCAGGATGAAGGAGGGAGCAGGGGTTATGGGGGGGAGGTGGAGATCAGATGGAGGCAGGGTGAATAGTGGGATCACACCTATGGTGCATAATGCAGGGGTACATGTCGGATTTATTAGAATAGAGTATAAATGTCCTAACAATAATTAAGTAAATGAGATGAGGTATATATTAACCAGTGTGATGTAAGCATTCCTAATTTTATACAATATCAGCACATTGTACCCCATAGATGCATTAATGTATACATGATCTATGTGTTTATGATTTAATTTTTAAAAAAGAAAATATAATGATTTTTTTTTTGAGACAGAGCCTCAAGCTATCCCCCTGGGTAGAGTGCCATGGCATCACAGCTCACAGCAACCTCCAACTCCTGAGCTCAAGCGAGTCTCTTACCTCAGCCTCCCAAGTAGCTGGGACTACAGGTGCCCGCCACAGCACCGGCCATTTTTTGGTTGCAGCCATCATTGTTTGGCGGGCCTGGGCTGGGGATTCGAACCCACCACCTTAGGTGTATGTGGCTGGCGCCTTAGCTGATTGAGCCACAGGCACCGAGCCAATATAATGATTTTTTAAAAAGAAAAAAAAACTTTTCAGTAACTAAAACTTGATTGGGAGCAATGAAAACCTGTGATTGCAAGTCTTTTAATTTCAAATAAGCCTTTTGCAATTAATTCTTAAACCAATCCTCTTAAAGTAAGTTTGACAATGAACTTTGTTTTGCATTCTGGCTAATGACTATAGCCACCTCTGGAGACACAAATGGGTTTCTTTTCCCTTTTATATAATCAAATGAATTAAATTCTATAGCATTGAAAGCAAAAGTAAATAAATATAAAAAAATAAATTTGTTAGGTACAAAAAAAAAAAAGAAAGAAAGAAAGAAACCAGGAGTAAGTCAATAGTAAAGACAAATGAAATTAATACATAAGAAAACAAAAACAATAGCACCAGAACTTCAACCTGGTACTTGGGAAAAGAGGGGAGAAGGTGGCAATAAAGAGACAAATGAAATTAATACATTAGAAACAAAAACAATAACACCAGAACTTCAACCTGGTACTTCGGAAAAGAGGGGAGAATAGGTGGTAATAAAGAAAGAAAACAAATAATAAGCAAAAAATAAGAACAAACTAGGAATAAATCAGCATCTCTGAATAGAAAGGATGAAGTCACATATTAAAGAGAGTTAATAGTCTAATAAAACTAAGGTGACCAGACATCCTGCTTTTGGTGGGACAGTCCCGATTTTTTTTATTACATTTTTTTTTATTTCTTATAGTCCTGATTTTTAACAATTTGTCCTGCATACCTCTGCATTTTAAAAAATTCCCAACTTTTGGAAAGAATGCGCAACAAGCTAGGGAACATGGGAGAACAGGAAGGGAATATACGGTTTTCGGCTGCCATGTGACTATTTTGCCAGGATATGAGTTTTATATTATTTTTGTTAATTTTATAATGTTAAACTTTAATAATAACAAATAATTGTTGAGAACTGCTTATCAAAGTTGGCATTGTTGTCAGGCCCTGCCCCCAGGCCTTGGCCCCCCAGTCAATGGTGTCCCGCTTTACCAGTGTTAAAATCTGGTCACCTTAAATAAGACTGTGCTCAATCATGTCAATATGTTTCAATTTTTTTTTTTTGAGACGGAACCTCAAGCTGTCCCCCTGGGTAGAGTGCCATGGCATCACAGCTCACAGCAACCTCCAACTCCTGGGCTCAAGCCAGTCTCCTGCCTCAGCCTCCCAAGTAGCTGGGACTACAGGTGCCCGCCACAACGACTGGCCATTTTTTGGTTGCAGCCATCATTGTTGTTTGGCGGGCTCAGGCTAGGGATTTGAACCTGCCACCTTAGGTGTATGTGGCTGGCGCCTTAGCCACTTGAGCCACAGGCACTGAGCCAATATGTTTCAATTTAAAGCAAGTGGGTGATTTTTCTGTAAAAGAATTTTTATTATTTATTTATTTATTTTTGTAGAGACAGAGTCTCACTTTTTTGCCCTTGGTAGAATTGGTAGAGTGCTGTGGTGTCACAGCTCACATCAACCTCCAACTCCTGGGCTCAGGCAATTCTCTTGCCTCAGCCTCCTGAGTAGCTGGGACTATAGGTGGCCACCACAATGCCCAGCTATTTTTTTGTTGCAATTTGGCCAGGGGCTGGGTTTGAACCCACCACCCTCAGTATATGGGGCTGGCACCCTACGCACTGAGCCACAGGTGCCTCCCTGGAAAAGAATTTTTAAAAATTGGATTCAAGAGGTAGAAAACCTGACTAGACCAGTGGCTACGAAAAAAGTCATGAAACAACTAACTACTTGATATTAGAAAGGCTTCTGCATATATGTAGATGGTTTTAGTAGTATTGACAGTTAAAAAATAGAAGGGAAGTAAAAAGATGTTAGGAAGAAAGAAAAAAGATGCCAAAAACTACTGAGGTACTGAGATTATTAAATAACATTTGCATGATAGGGAAGGTAGAAGAAGATAAGGCTGAGATTCAAAAGGTTAAAAATTTAAGGGAAGCAGAATTAATTTACAGAATAGAGGCAAGAGGAGGATACTGAGGCTGGTCTCTGAGGAGGCAGAGCCATGAGCTCCCTTTCATTTCTTGTACTTTGCAGATGTTTGGCCATTCAAGGTCATATCCTCCCCACCACCCCAGCAGAAAAGCTTGTGACTTCCTACCTAATCTTGGACTTTGTTGGTCTAGGGAGACAGGCTGGTAGGATTTCACAGTCATTTCTTCTACTCCTTTCTTAAGATTCTTCCCGGGAGGCTGCAGACCTAGAAATAAAATTCAAGGGCCATCAAATATTTCAGGAAGGAAAGAATAGCAAATTTAATTATTGGTGGTAGCAGAAAAGTTTTAGGAAAATTTTTTACCTTTCACACATCTATGGCCAACTAGATAGCTAAAGAATTAAAATGAAAAACGTCAATAATACCAGAAATATGATAGAATATTTAACTGATCTCTGAATGAATAGTGATGAATTGCATTTTTAATTGTTAAAAGTTTATAAAGACTGAAGGAAAGGTGTGACAGGGATGGGAATTTTAACAAATAGGGCAAGGATACATATCCCTTGTTGGGGGTCTTTGCACAAACCCCAACCTATTTTGAAAGCAAACTAGGAAAACTACATTGAGGAGTTTAAAAACACATAAAGTCTGAAAATGCCTGGAGAAGGCTTACATTAACTCAGGCTGAGTAAACCAAGAAAATGCAGCCCCTCTCTGGCCTCTTCAGAAGGCTTTCATTGATTTCCAATAAAAGTGCATATGCAAAATATAAAAATACCAAAAGATGGTGGTGAAAGAATCCCAAGTCCCCAGGACGATTGGATATAGAGAGAGGCTGGATAATTGGAAGGAGGTTGCTAACAGACCAGACAGCTGGTGCCATATTTAGAAAAGGAGAGGAAAGAAGCTAGTTCTATACCAGGTTTTCTGATCTAACTACATATCAAAAGTTCAAAGAGCTTAATCCCTCCCATTTGTTGACTCTCTTGAATGCACCACCCTAGTCAGGCCTGTCCAATGCCGGGCTCTTTTTATCTTCTGTGGTTTTAATGAGCTCTTAGGGATTGCCAGTCTGCAGGCTTTCCCCTGGGTACCCCAAGACTGAGGCAATTTGTCCCACTGAGAAGTCAACCTATCTACCTCCCACAATCCTTAATTTATGCAGCAGCTTTACTAGTCAGCAGCACAAATACCCCAGTGGAAAAAAGGTAGTGGATATGAGCAATTTTTTTTTTTTTTTGAGACAGAGTCTCACTATGTCACCCTCAGTAGAGTGCTTTGGTGTCACAGCTCACAGCAACCTCAAACTCTTGGGTTTAAACAATTCTCTTGCCTCAGCCTCCCAAGTAGCAGGGACTACAGGAACCAGCCACAATGTCTGGCTATTTTTTTTTTTGTAGTTGTTGTTGTTTAGAAGGCCAGGGCCAGGTTCAAACCAGCTAGCCCCAGGCCCCGTGTATGGGGCTGGTACCCTAACCACTGAGCTGTGGACACTGAGCCAAGGATATAAGCAATTTTTAATTGCCAATAAATCTTTTTAAAAAAGTAGCAAGTTCTATTATTAATTAAAAGAAATGCAAAATTAAAGAATAAGAAATATTTTTAATCTAATTGGCAACAGTTTGAAGAATGATAATATTGGTTGGTAGAACAATTTACATAATTTGTAAAACTTAGGGCAAAATGAATATATGAGGGCTCTTGTTCAAAAAATTATGCAAAATATCAAGACGATGACAAAGCATTAAGCTAAGCTTGGGGTCTTATTGAGAATGGGGCTCTGAGTGACTGCACTGGTATTAATTAAACCTGTGAAGCTGGCCCTGTTGGCTTGCAAGGTAATCTTATATTAATACATGTGTGCATATTAAGATTGAGAGAAGAAATTATTGGAAGACTCTGGGAGGAAAATTTGACAGATTGTATCAAGAACATTTTTAAAGTTTATACTTTTTGTCTAGATAATTCCACTTTGAGGAATATATCCTAGAAGGGAAATACTAGCGATATGAGCAAACACTTAGGTTCAGTGATTTTATAATGATGGAAAATAAAAAAAAGGCCTTCAAATGGAAGAACTGTTAAATTATAGAACTACATATCTAAAAGATACAAGTTTTAGCAGGGAGGAAAAAAGAAAAAATTAATTACCCTAAATGATCTATTTGTTTATCATTTCTTAGAGTGAGTATAGCTTTTATGGAATTTTTTAATTTTTTTTTTTAATTTTTCTGATTATAGGAAAAATGAAAGTTTGTTGTAGGACAGTTTGAAATTAGAAAATAATTTTAAGGACTTGGTGCCTGTGGCTCAGACATACACTGGAGCTGGCAGGTTCGAAACCAGCCAGGACCTACCAAACAACAATGACAACTACAACAAAAAAATAGCCAGGCATTGTGGCTAGCGTCTGTAGCCCCAACTACTAGGGAGGCTGAGGCAAGAGAATCATGTAAGCCCAAGAGTTGGAGGTTGATGTGAGCTGTTATGCCAGAGCACTCTACAGAGGGTGACATAGTGAGCCTCTGTCTCAAAAAAAAAAAAAGAAAAGAAAATAGTTTTAAGGAAGGAAGTACAAAATCAGCTGTAAAAGTCACTTACAATCTGACTGCTCATAGATAACTCTCTAGTGTAGTATTTTGATTTACCTTTCACTATATTTTTCTGTGCTTTCTGTGTTTAAGCATACATTGTATGTATAAGGTTGTTTTCTGGTTTTTCCACTTAATATTATGACCTAAATGTGTCTCTTTGTCTATAATATAGCTAAAAAAACTTTAGTGAATTTCATGTAAAGGGCCCAAATCACAAGTATGTAGCTCAGTTTTCATAAAGTGAACATACTGTGTCTGCATCATGAACTTCCAGATTAAGAAATAGAACTTTATCAGCTTTTCAGAAGTTTAGCATGCTGCCTATTCCTAGTTACTACAACCCTCCTCCCCCAGTAGTAACCACTTTTCTGACTTCTAATAGCTTAGATTCATTTTACCTGTTTTTGACCTTTATATAAGTGGAATTATATAAGATGGACTTTTTTTTGAACCTGGTTTGTTTCACGCAACAGCAGTCTACATCCACACTCTTATTTCTGTTTAGTGTTCCAGTATATATCATTCTACTGTGGTTCTGTCTCCTTCCCAACACTTAATATTGTATTAATTTTTTAATTTGAACATTTAAGAGGCTATATAGTAATAGCTCATTGTGGTCTTAATTTATATATCTCTGTTAACTAATGAAGTTGAGCCCTGTTTTATACATTTTTGCCATTCAGCTAAGTTCTTTTGTATAATAACCATTCAGATATTTTACCCTTTTTGTTCTTGTTTCATCTGCCTTTTTCTTACTGATTTGTATGAGTTCTTTATACATACATAGTCATGTGTTGCATAAAATTTGGCCAAAGATGGACCAATATATGACTGTGATCCTTAAAATTGTAATGCAGCTGTTAAGTTCCTATTGCCTTGTGACAATGCATCTTTAGAGGAGAGCATTACCTTTTTTGTTTAGATACAAAAATATTTAGCATTGTATTGATTGCCTGCAGTATTCCATTGTGCCTGTCAGTGACCAGGCTTCACCATACTGTATAGGTTTGTAGCCTGGGAGCAGTAGGCCCCAAATGTGTAGTAGGTGACTCCATCTAGGTTTATGTAAGTACACTTTATGATGTTCACACGATGACAAAATTGCATAGTGATGCATTTCTTAGAACACATCCTTGTTGGATAACTGCATATGAGTCCAGCCCTAAGTAGGAGGTATGTATTCTAAATATCTTTTCTCATTTTATGTATTATACACTTATTTTATTGCATTCATTTTTTTAAAAATGAAGATCCTTTATTTCATTGTTCATCAAATTAGTTCACTGTTGCTTGGGGTTCAAGTATTTTTTCCCTTCAATGCCATATCAGACATACTTCTGTGCCTGTGTATTTTTCAGACACTGGAGTGGGATTGAAGCAACATTTGTGTTTGTATTTGTACAAACTTCATGTTCATTTAGGCATCTGTGTGTGAAATGAGCTAACTCCTTTTGCTTCAGATCCCTTCCATCTCAGTGTCCGGTCTTCACAGCAGGCTATTCATAAGTTTCTCTGTGTAATTTCTACAGATCCTGAGATTTCTGTATCCTTTTATATGATACACCTCTGCCTGCCACCTTCCATAGCAGTGTGTTCTGGAACATCCTGCCTTTGAAAGTGCCTCCAACCTATAAAAGACCACACTGTAAAGATGCTGCCCATGACAGAGGTTTCGGATGTCTTAAAGAATCCCTGTGTCTCTCATGTATGCAATCAAGAAGAGAATACAGAAACTATCCCCAAAAGAAACCCAGGGGCTCTAAAAGTTTCTTGTCAAAAGTTTAAGCATTTTCAGTACCTGTCAGTGACCGGGCCTCACCAAGCTGTGAACCAAATCCAGGATCTCTGCCGGCAATGGCTGCAGCCAGAGACCCACACCAAGGAGCAGATAATAGAGCGACTGGTACTGGAGCAGTTTCTGAACACCCTGCCAGAGGAGGTTCAGATGTGGGTGAGGTCAAAACAGCCCAAGAACAGCAAGGAGGCAGGAACCCTCGTGGCAAACTTGATTCAGGCATGTGGGAAGAAAGGTGAGCAAGAGAGGAAGCAACTAGCTGTTTCTGTTTATTGAACATGAGCAGTATGTCTGGTGTAAGTAGGAGCTGAATGACTGAATGAAAGAATGAATTTTAAACATTTAGTCTAAGATGCCTAATTTCATGTGAAGTCAAAGAAATTTGGGGTTTGGTTTTTGCTTTTAATACTTATTATTTCTCTGAGAGTATTAGCTTTATTCCTCCTCCCTCCACATTTCATGTCCCGCCTAAGTTTTAGTATCAGTGCAAAGCAGTATACACATACACTACAAAAAAAAAAAGTCCTGGGGTTACTTATAAAAAAATTTATGGAAAATTGATCTTTAATCTTTCCATTCAAGAACAAAAATGATTTGTCGAATGGCTAATTTTAGATATAAGAGGGCATAAAAGCTTAGAAATTCCATCTCTGCCAAAATTTGGTTGGTTTCTTGGAAACTCGTTATTTTAAAGGAGGACATTTCAAAAGTGAAAGAAAAAAGCCACTCAGTCCTCATAGTCCTTGGAATAAAAAATAATGCTAACTAAAAACAAAGTGTCAGCTTGGCACCCATAGCTCAGCAGCTAGGGTGGGTTCGAACCCATCCTAGGCCTGCCAAACAACTACAACACACACACACACAAATAGCTGGGCCTTGTGGTAGGTAGTCCCAGCTACTTGGAAGGCTGAGGCAAGAGAATTGCTTAAGCCCAAGAGTTGGAGGTTTCTGTGAGCTGTGATGCCATGATACTCTACTGGGGGTGACATAGTGAGACTCTGTCTCAAGAATAAATAAATAAATAAATAAATAAACAACAGGGTTATTTGGTGGGTGTGCACGCAGGCACACACACACACAGGGCATGGGAACAATAAATACAGGTTTAAGACTATAGTTGCCTCTGGAGGGAAGCTGAAGCATGGGCAAGAAAGAAGCACATAGGTAGATCTAAGGTAGATGTATATTATTAAGAATGTTCTAGATTTGAGGTTGGATAATGAATTCACAGGCTTTAATAATATGTAAAAAATAAACGAATGAATTTAAAATGAACATGAGGGTCCTACATGGCTCAATACTGATAGCGTGTCATGAACCAAGGCTTATGATTAATCCAATTCCATGCCCTTGCATTTCTTAAAATAAGTCTTAAAATGTTAATAGTGCACATGTTGAGCACTTACAGCATATTTTAGGTTTTCCTATGTATTAATTTATTTATGCTAACAGTTTTGTGAAATAGGTATTACCTTTGTTTTATAGACCACAAGACATGGAGGCACAAAACAATTAAGTAACTTCTCCATGTTTCCACAATTAGGAATTAACAGTTCTAAGCTGCTGGCACCAGCATCTGTACTCTTAATTATGGTGTTATGGCGCCTCAGGTGGACATAGTAAGAATTGTCCCAGAGAGATTTAAAAACTTAGCCAAAGGCATGGAAATAGTGGAGAGCTATAATTAAGAAGAAAAGAGAGCTCTCTAGGGTATGAGGAAGAAACAACAGATTAGGGAGAAATACGATCAGAAAAGAAACTATAGACAAGGGAAGCCAAGGTTCAGACACCTGAGGAGAAGGTAGTGGTTGTCTTCTAGATCAGTGAGTGAAAAAGATGTAGGAAAGGCTTAATCAGAAGAGGTATTTAGAAAAAAATACCTACTTTGTGTCTTACACAAGAGCCCTTAGGCAGGGGTGTCCAACCTGTAGCCTGTGGGCTGCATGTTGATTTTGTGAGGACTTATTTTGTTTATCTGTGGTATCAGGTATCATGAAAAGTATTAACCTTCTTTTTTTTTTTCTAATCAGTTGACCCAAGTCGACTCTTATTCTTTCAATGTGTGGCAGAAAGAGAAAAGGTTGGACACCCTGCCTTAAAGGTTTAGTAGTCTCTAAGGGAGACTTGGATGCCTGAAACTGGCTAGTACTGAACCCTATATAGACTTATGTTTTTTCCTTTACATACATACCTATGATAAAGTTTATTTTATACATTAGGCACAGTAAGATATTGATAATAGCTAATAATAGAACAGTTGTAACTATGTCAGCATCACTACTATTGTGCTTGGGCCATTATTAAGTAAAATAAGGGTAACTTGAAAATAGGTACTGTGATACCATGGCAGTCAGTCTGATAACCCAGATGGCTGTTAGGTGACTAATGGGCAAGATGATTCCAGGTAGGGCAGAGCAGGACAGGAAGATTGCATCATGTTACTCAGACTGGCACATAACTTAAAACATACAAATTGGGTTTTTTTCCTGGAATTTTTAATTTAACATTTTTGAACTGTGGTTAACTTAAACTGCAGAGACAGAAACCTCAAATAAGGGATGACTAAGGTATAGGATTAACTGTTATTTCTTGAGAACCATGATCTTGGTTGGACAGTGAGGTTGGAAACCGCTAATATAGAGAGAACTTGTACCTTATTTGGAAGACAAGGGGTGAGGCATTGAAGGATTTAAAGCTAAGACATGATCATAGTTTTCTTTTGAAAGTGGCTATATTGAATTGAGAAATGATTTCTATAGTCTTTGTCTTACCATAAGAAGTTCAGGATTACTGATACTTCCCATGGCAAGACAGGGAGGCATGTAAGTATTGCCAGACAGGACTCAATTCTATGGTTTTCTCTCTGCCTCCTAGGTTTCTCTACTCAGGACTCTGTCCTTGTAGAAAAGAGGAACATCGGAGAGTACAAAAAGAGGAAAACAAATTTATTAGACAGTCAACCATCTGCTGGGTACCAGGTAAGTCAGGCTTGCTTCTGACTTGGTTATCATGTATAGGAACCTTACCTTCCTGATTTTTGGACTTCCTTATCTAATGAAATCACATCCACATTTTCATTATTTATCATTTTACTGAGCCTTTTCTCTGTCTATGGTATGTAAAATTTTCTTCTGACTCTTTATTCTCTTTCCTTTTGTTGTACTTATCACCATCCTACATACTACATATTTAATGTTTTCTTCTGTTCTTACCTCTTGAATTATTCTTTGGTATTCCATTTAATTCAAAACAACCCTTATGTGGTTTGCACTATTACTATGCCCCTTTTATATATGAGAGCATGGAGGCAGAAAAGTAACTTGCTCAAGGTCACCTGGCCATTAAATAGTTTAGAAACACTGTTCTAAAACATCTACTTCTGAAGTATTTCTCTGATTCTACTTTGTCAGGGATCCCAAGTGAATATGGTCCCAGGGACTGCTGAGGTAGTATCTGCCCCACAGCTTCTGCTAATGGTCCCTTTTAGAATGTGGGGCCAGGTTCCCAGATCTTCTGTTTTTTGTTTTTTTTTTCTAAAGAGAAGCCAAAAATCAAGTTCATAATATTAAATCTCCTAATTTTTTGGTGTTGGCAGCTAAATGTGTATCTCGAAAAAAGAATAAGCTTATGTGAGCCAAATAAACCCATCTGTAGGAGCTTAACAACCAGTGTACGACCTCTAATCTAATGTTCATTGATCTGCATAATAAGTTTTAGAAAGTGTCCATTAAAACACAAAAAAATGTATGTTAATAAAATAAGTATCATAGTCTTATGTCTTCTTCTATCTGCCTTTTAAATTCAGTCTTAGAGGGCCGGGTACAGTGGCTCAGGCCTGTAATCCTAGCACTCTGAGAGGCCGAGGCCGGCGAATTGCCTGAGCTCAGTAGTTCAAGACCAGCCTGAACATGAGCAAGACCCTGTCCCTAAAAAATAGCCAGGCGTTGTGGCAGGCGCCTGTAGTCCCAGCTACCAGGGAGGCTGAGGCAGGAGAATTGCTTTGAGCCCAAGAGTTTGAGGCTGCTGTGCACTGTGCTGCCACAGCACTCTACCAAGGGTGACAAAGTTTTTTGTCTCCAAAAAAAAAAAAAAAAAGAAAGAAATTCACCCTTAAGTTACTAAGAATGTTGTGTATAACTGTAGTTAATTAGTTTGTATTGTTGGGATATTATTCCAGTGTATGACTATACTACATTTCTCTTCTACTGTTAATGGATGTTTGGGTTGTTTACAGATGTTGTAGGTTAGAAACAGTGCTATTATAAACATGCTTATATGAGTCTCCAAGTTACATATAAGCAAGTATAACTAAGAATAGAATTTCTGGGTCCAAAGTGGTCTACCAGTTTACATTTTCCCTTATTTTATAAGAGATCCTGTATATCCATGTTCTATTTAACACTTGGGATTGTCAGACTTCTTAATTTCTGTCAGTTGAATTGGTATAAAATGGTTTGTCATTTTGATTTTGTTTTTCCCCATTTTCTAATAAGTTTTAATATCTTCATATTTATAAACTCTTTGAGTGTTATAGATGAAACACTGAGGCTTAAACTGCCTAAACTCATAACGTTCAAAAGAACCAGAACTAGCACTTAAACCCAATTCTCTGATCCTGAGGCTGAAGTATACTGCTAAGCTTTTAAATATTTGGATTCTTACTTTTATCTTTATAAGGTGGTTTAGAAGGATCTTTTCTCCTACCTCAAATCTGTAGTAATTAGCAGCAGAAACAGTCTCAGAAACTTTCCCAATGCTCTCAGACTATAAGACAGAGAAAGGGGCAATGCCATGTGTCCATGGTCTCTCCATTAGAGCACTTGGAAGCTCTCCACCAACCTGAATGGCCACTTTATGTTGAGGCATCAGGCTCCTTCTCCTCTCTTTGGGATAATTCCTGGACTTTGATCATTTAGGAGCATCTCTGATGTTTTAGGAGTTGGTGACCTTCAAGGACGTGGTTATAGACTTCAGCCTGGAAGAATTAAGCTATCTTAGTGCTGCTCAGCGGAACCTCTACAGGGAGGTGATGCTGGAGAATTACCGGAACCTGGTCTCTATAGGTGAGTATGCCTTCTCCATGGAATGTGGTGTACCCTAGGGCAGTGGTTCTCAACTCTTAAGAGTCCTCTCATTAGTAATCCTGGTTCACCAGGTTAATTGAGTTTCAGCCTAGAATGAGGCAATATTTTAATATAACTCTCACTGTTAATCATAAAATAGCCAACATTTATTGAGCACTCAATATGCATTAGGCACTGGTTTGTGGGCTTTACATGTTTTAACTCCTTTAATCCTCACACTAGTTCTGGGAGAGAGAGAATTACTTCTTATTGCTGATATTACTGCCATTTTAAAGATGAGGAAACTGAGTAATGGAAAGGTTAAATTACTTGTCTAAAGCTGAGATTTTACTCTAAGCAAATTGAAATTTGTTTCTGTAAACTGATGTGCTACCTGACAGGGGATTGCTTTACCAGACCAGATCTCAGCACGATGGGAGGCTCAAAAAATAGATGAAAATTCTAGGAGGTCCAAAGGCCTCTACTGGCCTTGAGGTTGAAGAGTCAGAGACTGCCAATCTCTCTTCATATCCAGAGGCAGAATTATTTACCTTTTCTCACAAGCAAAAAAATTGTTACCAGTGCCAGGATCTTCTTTCATAGCTCTTTTGGGGGCTTGAGGTCTCCTGGGGGGAGGGGGAAGACAAACACTGTTCTGCTGGCGATAAGATAATGCTTTTGTGAAGTCAGAGACCTGCGGGGAAGATGGATGCTCCTTACCTCAAGCCTTAAGCCCCAGTATCTTTTCTCTGGGTAATTTTATGGCTTCTGTTGGCCACAAGGGAATTACTTTTTCAACATAGTTTACGCTCTCCTCTAAGTTGCCACATTTTATGACTTAAAATAGAGGGAGTAGTATCAAGAGAGAGGAATAAGTCCCTGTTAACTTTTCAGCCCTTATGCAGAGATGTGGAGTCATTTCTTGCTTGTGGTCTCTTGGCTTCCTGTAACACCGAAGGTTTGGGGTTTCAGAGATCTTATTTATCACCCAGGATATTGTCTTCCTAAGCGTGGAGTGAGTACAGTGGGTTAAATAAAAGATTATTTTAGGCAGTACGTGGACAACATTATATAGTCCTTCAATCAGTGGTGAGAAAGGTATTCCTCTTCTAATTTCCTTTCAAGCTTTCGGTCAGGTAGGAGGTATCAGTTTGGTGTTAGCATGTCTCTGTATCTTGCTGATCTTCCATCTTAGCAAAGAGAGAGCAGACCCCAAGCCCTGAGCCTTAGTACTCAATAGCTAGTACTAGTACTCAATAACCTAGCTAGCTAGTACGCAATAACCCTCACTTCTGTTGTATTTATTGTGACGTTACTTTTAGGTATTTTTCTTTTTTATAAGTGACATTAGTTTTCACTTACAGAGTTGATTAGAGTAAAATCTCATTTAAAATAAATGTATTTAGTTAAAAAGCAGTGAACTAAAGAAAACTATTAGATAAATACTATTATAAATGGTACATAGATATAGCCAAAATATGAGGCTTATTCACTAACTTGTTGGTGAACTCAACAGTATGCCAAGTCTGATAAAGGCACTGAGGTTATAATGTAGATGAGAATTCCTGTTCTTGTGGATGTTACATTTGAGAGGAGAGAGGCAGGTAGTAAACAAGTAGATGACAATATGGTATGCAACTGATTGAAGTTTGAGAAACAAGGAAGTAGGGAAAGAGGAGGAGCAGCGTTTAAAACAGAGAATGGAGGTTATCACAGGAGGAAAGGGAATAACTGGGCTGTTGGTGTTCTGAGCAACTAAATTGCAGTTCCCCTGCTGAAGTATAGGGCTCAGCATGCTGCTCTCAGGCCCCCTTTTTATTCTCTTTAGCAGAGAAAGGGAGGCCAGATGGGGCCAGATGATTCTCTGTTGTGCAGGCCATCCCTATCCTGTGCATTGCAGAATGCTCAGCAGCATCCCTGTGTCCACCCGCTGGATTGCAGGAACACTTCCCTCTTCTCCCACAGCTGTGAGAAACAAGATAGCTCCATATGGTGCCAGAAATTCCCTGAGGGGCAAAGGCTTGGAAATAGGTTTCATTTTACTCTTGTTAGAGTTTTCTCTTTACTTATTCCAAAGCGTTTAGGACCCAGGGTTTGGAGTTGCTAAACTTCCAGCTTACTAGTTTTTCTTCTTCAACAGGGCAGCAATTCCCTAAACCTGACATTATCTCACGCTTGGAAGAGGAGGAGTCACGTGCAGTGGAGGAAGACAGCAATACAGTGATTCCGCAAGGTGAGTGGCTCTTCCTGTGGAGATGGAAATCATGGGAAGTCTATGCCTATATCTGCCCAGTTAATTGGAGGATGTTTGTCTGAGAGTGTTCCTCAAAGCCCACTTGAATCAGAGAGAGGGCTGCTGTCACTTCAGGGACTCTTTCTCCTCAGTATTTCCCTTCATCTCCTTTCCAGGGCTCATCTTTTCCTATAGCATGAATTTCTCTCCTTTCCAGCTCTAGGGAGGCCAGTTTCCCTTTTCTCTCATGGTGCAGTATCTCCCTTCACTTGTGCCTTTCTCCTTTCACAGGTCTTTTCTTTTTAACTGGGACAAGCAAGAAAGCTTGGTGTGATACCACTTCTCTTTCTGTCTTCCACTTTCCCTCACACTATCTCCCCAGACTTGTTGATACCCAAAGACTCTTTTCCTTCCCCTCCAAACTCCCACCATCTGGTTTTCATCTCACTACCTTTACCAATACACACATATATGTACTTTTTTCTAATACTTCCACAAAAGTCCCCACTGACATCCATATGGGTCAAAGATAAGCACATTCTAGACTTTACCTTTTCCAAACTCTATGGTTACAATCTGATTGTAGTTACCATCTTTGTGAAATCCTTTTCTTTGAATTGCGTTACCATGTGCATCAATCAAGAACATTATTGTCCTTCAGTCGTAGTTAACAAAACACTCAAATCCAAATGACTTAAGTGATAGAGTGTTTATTAGTTGAACTTTGGGGATGATAGGGTTTAGGAGCTCCATAACATCATCAGGGACCTAATGTCATTCTTTTTTTCTACTCTGCCTTCAAGTCTTGACAACAAATCCTAGATGTGGATGTTTTTGTCCTATACAAAGAAAGAGTAGAAAAGAGCTGATGTGTCCAAGAAGCAGTCTCAAGAGTGAAGAAGTGTCTTAAACAGAGCCCTTAACACACCTCTTCTGATTTTTTATTGTTCCACGTTGGGTCACATCCCTTTCCTGAACCAGTAGCTGTGTGATGTTAACTGACACAGCCCTCTCCCACCTTTTCCCATATTGGGGGAGAAGTGGATATCCAAACAAAATCCAGGAAGTTACTGAAGGGGACTCTACTACCCATCCCTGTTTCCTTCATTCTCTGCTGTAGCTCGCTCATTCATTCATTCATTCATTCATACTATAGATACTCACTGAGCTTCTGCAGTGGGCTAGGCACTGTCCTAGGTTCTGTGGATATAGTAATGAACAAGACAGACAAATTCCTTCCTTCGTAGAGTTTGCATTTTAATGGTGTGATAGTTGAGAAATAAATAGACAAATCATATGTCTCAGAATAAAGCAGACAGAGAATGACAGAAGGGAGGTTGTGTAGGATGCAGTAGTCAGGGAAGATCTCAGTGAGGAAAACTTGAATGAGATGAGGGTGTGACCCACATAAAAAACTTGAAAAAGAGTATTACAGAAAGAGGTAACAGCAGTTGTAAAAATCCCTGAGGTTGGAATGAGCTTGAGTGTTCTGGTAATAGGATGAAGGGCAATGTGGTCTGAGTACAGTGAAGGGGGAATAGCAGAGAAGGTTGCAGAGATAGTCAAGGACCAGCCTTCATAAGGATCTGTAAAGAATGTGGATTTCATTATGTGTGATATGCAAATATAGTGGAAGATTTTGAACAGGGGATGAGATAGTGTTATTGACACCACAGAACTGTGTTATCTAATATGGAAGACACAAGGCACATGTGGCTACTCAGATTTACTTAGTTATAATTATATAAAATTTAAAATTTAGTTCCTCCATCACTAGCCACATTTCAAGTGCTTGATAGCCACCTCTGGCTAATGGCTACTGTATTAGACAGCAAAAATATAGACCATTTCCATCATCTCAGGGAGTTCTGTTTGTCAGCACCATCCTAGAAAGATCCTCTAGCTGTTCTGTGAAGAATGAGATTTAGGAAGACAAGTAGAGAAGCTAGTTCAAGAGACTCTGATGTCTATCAAGCTAAAGATAATGGAGGTAGTGTTGTGGTTGTAGGGTGGTAGAATTTGAGGTATTCTCTGAAGGTAGATTTGGGGTATATTTCAGCATATTGTTTCAGAATATGCTGAAATATGCTGAAAAATGATAACAAACCCCAATCCCAGTTCTTTCTTTGATTTCTTCCCATCGTACTCTATATGTTTCTGGCATCTTTTCAACATGCAGTCCTCTTGGGCACTCTGTTTTCTGTCTTTTTCTCACTCTTCCTTACTGTCCTTTCCATGGTTTTCCTATTTTCTCCTTAGGTTCCCAGAAAACTCTGAAATCTCCATAAGATCTGATTAGTTACCCTTGGCCTCTTTCTTCTGTTTCAATTAAGTAAAAGTATCTGTATCTTTGAGTAAAGAGAGTAGAAGAAATTTTACATTTCTTTTAGATTGGGAGAAGACATCTGAAACCAAAGAACTAACTCCAGAGCAAAACTTGTCTATAGAAAAATCATCTTTGGGATCAGGAATGAAGGATCTGGTAGGTAACTTCCAGCATGTCTCTGTAAGAAAGTCTTCTCATGATGACCGATTGGAATCTCATCAGAGCATCCAGGGGAAACTTTTAAGTACTGTAACAATGAGTGATCCCAGGACTCTTGCTCAGGAAAGAAGCTGTGGCAATGATGAATTTGAAAGCAGTTCTAATCTTGAACAGTCAGAGGGTCCTCTAGGAAAGGATCCCCAGGAGTGTACTACTCCTGTAGTGTGGACCAGTCCCCAGTCAGTGTCTCAGGAGAACAGACTCAACAGATGTGAAGTTTGCAAAAGAACCTTCAGTAGCCACATGGGCCTTAGGAGACATGAGCAGATCCATACTGGGAAGAAACCCTTTGAATGTAAACAATGTGGTAAAGCCTTCTATCTCATGCCACACCTCACCAGACATCAGAGGACTCACTGTGGTAAGAAACCCTCTGGATGCAATGAAGGTGGGAAGTCTTTCATCCCACATGCAAATCTTGGTGGCCATGTAAGAATTCATGGTCAGGAGGACTTCTATGAATGTGCTTGGTGTGGCAAAGCTTTTATACAGGAAGTCCATCTTTTTCAACATCTCAAAGCCCATGAGGAAGCAAAAGCCCTTCCACCTGGGTTGTCCCACAGCAAGACATATTTAATTCGCTATCAGCGGAAACACAACTACATTGGAGAGCGAGCCTGCGAGTGTTGTGACTGTGGCAAAGCCTTCAGTCGGAGTTCACATCTCATTCAGCATTATCGAATTCATGCTCAAGAGAGGCCTTACCAGTGTCAATTGTGTGGGAAGTGTTTTAGTCGACCGTCATACCTCACTCAACATTATCAACTCCACTCTCAAGAGAAATCTGTTGAGTGCAATTCCTATTGAGAAACCTTCAGTCAGAGAACACACTTTTCTCAACATTTTTGGCTTCATCCTGTGAAGTGTGCTCAGAATGTGAAAAGGTCTTTAACCAGTCCTCACACCTTGTTAACAATTTGAAAATTTATGATAGTATTTTCTAAAAATAGGGAATGGGTGTAAGAGTATAAGATAACCTCTTTGCAAGAGGGGGATTCAGCACATGTGTCAGTAGTCACAAAGGTGAAAAGCTTACAAAAAATATTTTTGTTGCATAGGAAAGAAGCTAATAGACTTTGCCTTTCAGTGGTACTCACCAAATGGAAAACCTTGATTTTGACATCCCCAACACAAATTTATCACTGTCAGTTAGGCTCCAGACTGGCAATCTGTAGCCTGAATTTTTATAGAAGAGTTTACATGCAGTATCTCCACCATTTGGAATATATCAGCACAGTGCACGTTAAAAAAGCTTTTCAAGGTCTACCTATGTTGATTCAATAAGGCTGATATAATTGATAATATGTTTACATAGTACCTCGTAGTTGATAAAACATTGTCATATATTATGTGATCCTTAAAGGAACACTACAAAGTACCTGGTACAGATATTTATTCTGTTCTATAGATAAAACAGAAACTCTGAGATATCAGTTGATTTGACCAAAGTTGTATGTGATGGAGCAGGAATTGAACCCAGCTTTTATGAAATTTCTGTCATTTCCTCTGTGAGAAAAAAGGTGCAGTACTGTGCATTGACTGCAACCATCTTTCTTGTCTATGTAGTAATCCTAGTGCTGTTTCATGTTACAGTCAATGAGGATACTTGCAAGGGTGAAGAAAGCTTTGTTAGGGTGAAATTCTGATAACCTTTTCTCTCTCATGATTTAAGATTAGATGATGATGTTTTTAGATACTAACTCAGGGAAGTGTAAATTTGATAAACATTCTTTTTTATTTTTTTTGAAACAAGGTCTCATGTGGTCACCCTTGGAGGCCTTGCCATGGCGTCATAGCTCACAGCAACCGCAAACTCTTGGGCTCAAGTGATTCTCTTGTCTCAGCCTCCCAAGTAGCTGAGACTACAAGCACCCGCCATAACGTCTGGCTATTTTTCAAGACAAGGTCTTGGTCTGGCTCAGGCTGGTCTCAAACCCGTGAGCTCAGGCAATCCACTCACCTCAGCCTCCCAAGTGCTAGGATTACAGGCACGAACCTCCACTTCTGGCCATAAACATATTCTTATAATAGTTTTTATAGATGGCAAAGCAGTTACTGATCAAATAGAATTTTTTGGAGTTTTTAGAGGGCTTGAAGTTACTTTTTTCCCCCTTCTCCCTCTTTTTTTTTTTTTAATCTAGTTTAAAAACAGTAGTTCTGCTTTTGGGGTTCATGTGTACTCAGCACAGCCAACTTAACCTAAAATTCTGTTTCTAGGCTGGGCATGCATCACTCATGTAAAGTATGAGCCATGAACTACACTTAAAATCTCTTTTCATAGTATATTAGTATAATATCAATAGCTTTCCATCACTGACTTGAATGGTGTTCAAATACAAAGACACATGGTAACCAGTTGAACCTGGAGTCCCACAGCCTGATTCCTTGCCTGGAAATGGTGGGTTATTGCTACACTTACTGCCCTGCTTTTTCTTATCCAGCAATTTTTAGACTGATCTGTGATGTGTGGCTCTAAAGTCATGAAACTTGAAACACATATGACTTGTCAGAACCTACACTAGCCAAGTGAGTGCTAGCTACACAATCCCTTTCCCTTTCTACATTTGCTAAGTGCTTCCTGAAATAGTCCTCATTGGTGGGCTCCATCTTCTCACTGCAGTCTACTCTCCAACCCACTGTGACCTAGTTTCTGATCCTGCCACCACTACTAGGGGTGCATGATGTGGACATGTTTTATTGTTGCTGATGCTGACCTTGATGCCTTGATATAAGATGATATCTTCTAGGCTTCTCTATTGTAAAGTTACTGTTTATTTTTCTATTTTTCTTTTTCTTTTCTTTTCTTTCTTTCTTTCTTTTTTTTTTTTTTGAGACAGAGCCTTAAGCTGTCACCCTGGGTAGAGTGCTATGGCATCACAGCTCACAGCAACCTCCAGCTCTTGGGCTTAAGCGATTCTCTTGCCTCAGCCTCCCAAGTAGCTGGGACTACAGGTGCCCACCACAACACCCAGGTATTTTTTGACGGTAGTTGTCATTGTTATTTGGCAGGCCCAGGCTGGACTCC